>JAJDMY020000345.1:0-45978 GCA_022345705.2 Sabuloglossum arenarium
AAGCTCGGGGAAGTTTCTGGGAAGTAGGCAACGACAAATGACTTCTAGGTGACAACGAAAGGTACGGTAGCCTGACATTTTCTTTGCTCCACCTTTGCTCCAGCCGATAGAATGACTCTAGCAGGAAACTAGGACCAATGCCGAATCCGAAAGATGTGGTGGTGCATTTTCGGGACAGTCCAAATTGACTGTCCGGAGTCAGGCTCATTCCATATGGCTGGTCGCTACAAGTTGGTTCTTTCAGGAAACTCATCAGTTATTTCTATAATACCAGAATGTCTACCGGCAGAGTTTTAGTTGTCTATTAAAATCTAATTGGCTAATACATCGACGAGGGGTGCGTACGCTATTCAGGAACCGGACAATGAGACATTGAGCACAGACAATGACCCATGATTATCGGTGAGCTGCGCTCACCAATAAACAGCATACCAACACCTTTATCCTTCATTTCCGATTTTCTACGGCGTACACCTGAGGAGCGACATCCTCCGCCAAAAGACTTTGACTTCAATTTTTTTCTGGCAAAGATACGTGTTCAACTGCTACTGGAGGGTTTGCCCTATGATAATGGAACTCCCCCAACCAGTCACACTGTCGGTGTCTTGTTACCCCGCACCACCGCACACCTCACTCTCACGGAAATATTTTCTGCGAGTGGTGCATCCCACGTGGTTTTTTAAATTATCGATTCTCTTTTCTTTTTATTTTATATTTTTTCTCTATTTACGTACGTCTGTGAGTTTGCTTCGAATAATTGCCAGATTCTCGCATTGTTTGTCGAGCTCTTGCCGATGACGTTTGTCGCTCGCCGCTCGCCTACTCTCGGTTTGCCAGCAAACCCCGCTGATCATTCATCTCCCAACATCGCTCTCTCCTCCGCTTTTCTAAAAATTATCGCGCATTCTTTACTTGCAATCCCAACTAGTATCCTTCTTTCCCCCTCGCCCATCCGTCGCTGGCGAAGCGATCATGGAGTCCGAGATCCTTCTTCGGTACCGGGAGCTGCATTCCCAGACTCTTGATCTCGTCGGTGACTATGCGGGCAACGAACGCTTCCTGCTGGAGGGTGACTCTCTCTTGCTTCATTGCTTTGGAGATCCTAAGATAGATGTCGAAGGCAAGTCTGATCCTCGTTCGATAAGCCTTTCTGCCTCCGTCCTTCGCTGACCGACTGAAACGAGAATAGACGGCTTCCAGCTCCTTCACGCAGTCTATGAAGTTGAACGCTTCCTCGAGTCTCTTGTGCGGAGACTTTGCAATTTCCATATCATCTTCTTTAGCGGTTTGTATTGCAGAGATATTGCCTATGGGCATGACGGTGCTAATTGAAATCCACAGAAAACGAAGACCTCTGTATCCCAGCGCACAACTTTCATCTCAAAAACCTCTATCTTCTCGCTCGGTCGGTCGTTATCAGACATTTAACCAACCATCTCCCAAGGTCTCACCCCCAAATTGAGATTCACCACTTCTCCTCTGATCACGATCGCGCGTTTAAGGAGTATTTGGAGTCCTCTGGTATTTACTTCATAATGTGTCATGACGGAGCGACGGACGTATCGCTTAAGCCCTTGGGCGCAAGTGATGGGAAATGGCAAAAAGTAAAGCTTAGGAAGATAATTCTACGTTTCATCTCACTAGGCTTCAATGTGTCACTCATCAACGGACTGGAGGTTAGAGATACCAAGGTATGTCGGACATTCTAATTTTGCATGATGGTGTAAGTATTTGAGGGTCTAATCTTTTATGAAGGTGATGGCCATGATTGTTGAAGGGGGTCGCAAAGTGGTTGTCTCCGGAACCGAAAAACATATGAACACTTCCAATGTCCCAGTCAGAAGTGCTCTGGAAGAGGGGGTGTCGGATATGAGCCTGAATGGGCTGTCCGATCGCCTCCCAGACATACTTCGCAGTATCCCTCATGAATCTCCACAACATCATGGGCCGGATTCGCTTTCAAGCACGCCAGCCGCTGTCATCTACCCAACAGAACGGCTCAGTCTCGTCATCCTCACACTGTCACGAGTGCTCTCCCGGCAGCCTAAACAAGCGCCTCTAGCATCCGCGTTTCTTCTGCACGCAATACTGCTGAACTACATCCCTTTGTCAGCCAGGCGGATGAAACAGATTGAATTGACTGAATCTGGGATCCGAGACTACCGCCAATTCCTAGATGATTTCTCTGTAATCGCAAGGGCGGCGATCGATGACGGTCACTGGCGGCAACATTTTGATGCGCGTGGAGTCCAATGTGATGTTGTAGATCTCATTGATGGGAGGCTATTCAGGACAGTGCTTTTCGCGATCCAGGGTCAGTCGAACGCTAGGATATTGTTGCCTAAGGAGGTCATTCAAGATTTCAGCTCCGCTGCCGAAATTGTGAAATTACATAGTGGTATAATGTTGCAGCTTCTGGAAGAGCACAGCCTTATAGGCAATGCCTTGCCACCACCCCCTGAGCAGTGTGCCATCCTCTCCGTTCTTCCGTTCTCGAATGAGGTGATTGATCAGTACCTCGCGTCCATCAAGATTGACGTCCGAGATTCTACGGATGCCGATGATAGGTCTACAAAGATTTTCAGAGAGTTATCGCATTGGCACAATTCGAATAATTCTCTTGATAGAAAGAAGTTGAGCAAGGCCAGGGACGAGAAAGAAAAAAACAGACTCTTAAAATCCAACCAACGGTACATGGATGAGATGCTGAAATACGCCGCGAGTCTGACTAATGCCACTGGTAAAATACTCGACCCTCAGACTATCACAGTTCAGAAAGACACAAAACTTCCATCACCCAAAGTCGATGTCAACCCCAAGAAGTCGGATGGCTCATCTGACGCGAAGAAGAGCAAACCAGGAGGAACGAAATTTGCCGCTGGGGCAAGAGAACTTGCCCAAGCGAGCATCAACAATAAAAGAGATGCGTATGCCGAAAAGACGTTTTCTTCTTGGGCTAGCATGAGAGAGATATTTGACAAGATTCCGGATCCAGAAGCAAGATTCCAAGGGACTAGATCATATCTTCACGGCCTCCCTGCAGATAAGCTCAAAATTTTAAACCCCGAGATCTCCTTGTACAATCTGCAGCCTTTGCTGGAGATATGGTCGGGATTTTGTCGAGCAGATAAGAGGGTTGAAGGATACAAGATTGCTGCGCTTATATGGAACCAAATACAACGCCTTTGGGAGATGGAACATGGCCTGACGAAGACGATCGTGAAATGCGCTCTGGAAGTCTGCCGCTTGCTGGGATTTCCTGCCAAGAAAGAAATATCGACAATAGAAACTGACCGCCGTCTTACGTTCACCTTCAGAGTCCCACCAACGCTTTCACATACTCTCTCCATCGATCTCCCAACACGAGAATTTCAACTTCTCCACTGCGGTCCCTACATGGACCGAAACATGGACACTCAGCCCGACCCGCGTGTCCCATTTAAACCGGATGGCTGGCAGCGTCGTGTCCTCGATGAGCTCGATGCTAATCATAGCGTCTTTGTTGTGGCCCCCACCAGCGCTGGCAAAACGTTTATCAGTTTCTACGCCATGGAGAAAGTTCTTCGTGCTGATAACGATGGTGTCCTTGTTTATGTTGCACCCACAAAAGCCCTCGTTAATCAGATCGGGGCGGAGATCCAGGCGAGGTTTTCCAAGACGTACAGGCATGGCGGGAAGAGCGTGTGGGCTATTCATACGAGGGACTATCGCGTTAATAACCCCACTGGGTGTCAGATTTTAGTAACGGTGCCCACAATTTTGCAAATCATGCTACTGTCGCCATCAAATGCTCGCTCCTGGGCTCCTCGAGTGAAGTGCATCATCTTTGACGAAATCCATTCCATCGGCCAAGCCGAGGATGGCGTTATTTGGGAACAGCTGTTGCTTCTAGCCCCATGCCCGATTATCGCTCTATCCGCAACTGTGGGAAATCCGGAGCAGTTCAGTGACTGGTTAGAATCGACGCAATCGAAATTCCAGTTATCTATGATACAACACCAACACCGGTACTCTGATCTTCGGAAGTTTATGTATGATCCACCAAAGCAGTTTTCGTTTGTGGGGTTAGGAAAGAAATCGACATTGGGTAGCGTGGGTCTGGATGGGATTCCCGGATTCCAGTTCTTTCATCCCGTCGCGAGCCTTACCAACAAGGCTCGTGGAATGCCGGTGGATCTGGCCTTAGAGCCACGAGACTGCCTCCTTCTTTGGCGGTCGATGGCCAAGCACCAGACGGCTGACTTCCCCCTCCCTGCAGATCTGGATCCAAAGGTCAGCTGTCCGGAGACGATTGCGAAGGTTGACGTTATTGCGTGGGAGAAGAAACTGAAGAAAAAATTGTCATCGTGGATGTCGGATTCAAATTCCCCTTTCGACAATGTCCTCCGAGAAATGCTAGCGCCTTTGGAAGTCTCCCGGGAAACGCCGCTCGTTAACTGCGATGGCGCAGAATCGATTCCAATCAAGCCCCACCAGCTCACCGAAACGGCACTTCCTCTCCTGACAGATCTGTACGATCGAGGCGCCTTACCCGCCATCTTATTTAACTACGACCGGGCGGCGTGCGAGGCCATCGCTAGAGCGATTCTCAATCGCCTCGAACAAGCTGAAGCATCCTGGAAAAAGACAAGCCCAAAATGGAAATCTCTGACGGAAGGCTACGAAAAATGGCAAGCCGCTAACAAAAAGAACAAACTCCCCCGCGCGGCGAAATTGAAGAAGAACAAGGATGGCGGTGGCGATGGCGAACGTATCTCCAAGAGTGAACTTGAGCGAGACTCTCTGGAACGCGAGGGAAGTCACTATGAAACCTTCGACCCGAACGCACCGTGTGAAGAGTTCAGCTTCGCGGATGTACAGAAGGTAGAAGCCGCTGAGATGGCCGGGTATACTAGAAAGTTGGAGTGGCAGGGGGTGGCGCCGTGGCTGATGACAGCTCTGACGAGAGGCATCGGGATTCATCATGCTGGGATGAATCGGAAGTATCGGCAGACGTGAGTATTTCTCTGTTCTGTTTATTTTCTTGTGGTATTTGTGAGGCTGGAAGCCAGGAGCAAATACTAACACCTTCCATTGGAATTTAGTGTTGAGATTCTTTTCCGAAAGGGGTATCTAAAGGTCGTTATTGCAACAGGGACACTGGCTCTTGGCATAAACGTACGTACTCCTTGGGTTTCACATCCAGCACGCTATATTTTCTCTCCTCTAACATGCTTCCGTATCCCACAGATGCCCTGCAAAACTGTCGTCTTCAGCGGTGACAGTGTATTCCTCACCGCGCTCAACTTCCGTCAAGGCGCTGGCCGGGCAGGTCGGCGCGGCTTTGATATCCTTGGAAATGTCGTATTCCATGGAATCTCCCCTGACAAAGCGTGCAGGCTTCTCAGCTCACGGCTACCTGATCTGAATGGCCACTTCCCCATGACGACATCGCTTGTCCTTCGTTTGTTCGCGCTGCTCCACGAATCGAAGAATTCGGAGAGTGCACGACGTGCGATCAATTCACTGCTCTCTCAGCCAAGGCTGTATCTGGGCGGCGAGAGTTTCAAGGACCAAGTCCTGCACCATGTGAGGTTTTCGATCGAATATCTAAGGAGACAACGACTACTCGGCCCTCGGGGTGAGCCTTTAAATTTTACGAGCTGTGTTACTCATCTTTTCTACACGGAGAACAGCAGTTTCGCATTCCACGCTTTACTGAAGGCTGGGTACTTCCACGACGTGTGCGCAGACATTCATGAAAAGCCACAGGCGGTGCTGCGTCAATTGATGCTTGTTATGGCACATCTCTTTGGCCGCCGCAACTTTCGGCGATCGGACAGCGAGTACGAGAACGAGATCATCCACAGATCTTCATCGGTTGTCTTTCTCCCAGACCTTCCGAGAAAAGCCGCGAATATTCTCCAGCAACACAATCAAGAGGTTTTGGAGACATTCACCACTTATGTGAAGACCTTCGCAAAGCAACACATCACGAGTCACGACCATACTCTTCCGTTGACAGGACTCATAGTAGGCGGCTCATGCCCCTCCCCCATTCACGCCCTCGACTCTCTCCCTGCAACCTCCGCCCGCTCCCACTTCATAGCCCTCTCTGGTCACTCCGATACCTTCACCTCTATCACCGACCTCTGCTCCTCCACCCGGTCTGGCATCTTCCTTGAAAAAGCCGTCATCCCACAGCTCGACATTGATGACATAGCCCCTCTCAACGCCTACCTCTACGACTTTTTCAGGCACGGAGCCGTCCAGCCGCTCGAGGTCGCGAACAAGATTCGCAAGGGAGAAATCTGGTTCTTGCTGAATGACTTTTCGTTGATCTTAGCGACGATTGTAACGAGCTTCGCGAATTTCTTGAAGCTAGACCCCATGGATGATGCGGAGATGGCGAATATTAAGGGGCAAGGGGATGCCTTGGAGGAAGATGCGGATGACTCGGATGAGCCATCGAACAACAGAAAGTCTTCCAAGCCGCAAAGAGCGAATTCGCCAACACCATTGGCCCAAATGAAGAAAAAAGCGGTGCCGGATTCGTGGGAGAGCCAAGAGGACCTCATTGCCGGAGAGGAAAAACAATCGCCCGCTACTGACAAACAGTGGGACGATGACTCAGACTCTTCCGACAATCATCACTTACCCTCTGAGCAAGGCCTCCTGGACGTTCTCAAGGCCTTTCAGATGCTCAGAAACGACTTTAATGAGAAATTCAAAGCCATGTGGGCGTAATTCGTTTGTTTGTTTGGGAGACTGTTGGAGCATATCATAGCACATTATACTCGATGGGAACGTAGGGAGGCTGAATCGGGTGGTTTTAAACGGAATGGCATGCTTGGCTCTCCGGGAAAAGTGTTGGAATAGATGGATGTGTAGATGGATGATAGCTGTTTTTTTTCTCGTATAGACGAGGTTTCAACTTAGGTTAGGGCCAATGTGTGCATTATATAGTAATCGTCCCCGAAATAAATAAAGGGATATTTACTCCTATGCCACGACTTCCAAAATTATTTACCAGAATGCCACAGTTCTAATTTGTTAGTCACGTTATTTAGGAGGGTCATGCTACAGTCCCAGGTCATATGTGTCCGACCGGCAGGGTTTCGCGACACCCCAACAAAGCGACAAACACCCGCGCAACAGCGCAATGCGGCGTCATTGCTTCTCTAGATTTTAGGTATAGATGATCTAATATACAAAGTAAAATTTAATATCGTGTGTATCCCCCGTGTGCCCTCCTCACTGCCTTGACCCGCTCCTCCATGCTGTCTATGAGGCTATAAAGGAACTCGTCGGAAATCTGTTCCTAGGCCTCATAGACAAGCCTTTTTGATTTTCTCAAGGATCACATCCTTGGGGCCTTTCATAGAGTAAAGCTCTAGATAGAGCTTATAGACCAGCTTTTTCAATTCTGCCCAGACATGCTCAATGGGGTTGAGGTCAGGAGAATAAGGCAGCCATTTCATCAAATGGAACCCTTTTTCCACCAACCACACAACCAATTCCTTTCTTTGATGAACTTTTGACCCATCTTGCATAAATATAATCTCTGGATGACCATCAAAGATTTGTGGAAGGAATCTTTTGAGGGCATACTCTAGAATAATCCATCCTGTAACCCCCCTTCTCTTACTTTCTGGGTCACCTTCCAAATCTGTAAGACCCATCATTGCTCATCCTCCAAAACATCCCCAAAACATAACCTTAATATTTTTTTTAAGATCTCCATAAGGTTCAAGACAATCCTGATTCCATTTTTCTTGAGGGGTTCTGAATACTTATACCTATCCCTTGCCTGCTTGTTTCTCTACCAAGTACTCATCACTCCAAAGCATTTTCTGCCAATCCTCCTTTGACCAATGATGATGCTCGCATGCCCACTTGTATCTAGATTTCTTATGATCATTTTCCAGTTTTGGCCGCCTTTTTGCTAGCCATTTTGAGATATGAAATTCTTTGAAGCGTTGCTGAAGGGTAGAGCGAGAAAAGGAAGGTTGAATGTTGACCTGAAGTTCTGCAAGTGGCATGCGATGAGCCTGTGGGCTCTTATCAACCTCACGATGTAAAATTCGCTCATTTCGAAGGTCTGTTTTGCGTGGTGGTCAGCCCCGTGGGAGGGAATTGGTGTAGCTGTGCTCTATGGTGTTTTGGATAGTGTCAATTACTGTACTTTTTGGAACACCGGTTTCATGAGAAATTTGACCGAAGCTTTTTCCAGCCTCATGTCTGCCCATCAAATAGGCCCGCTTGACAGGACTTAATTCGTGGCGAGTTGTTATGCGCTGGACCGGCATTGAGGAATCCAACGCGACCGCGTTGTTTATCCGCTTACCGGTCGGACACATATGACTTGGGACTATATGTACAGTCCCCTACCAAGCGTAACAAACTATCTAAAACTCGCGCAATAGCACGATGAGAAGTTATTACATTTCAAATTCTCGTAGGTAGGTAGTCGAGTAAACAAAATAAAATTTAGTAATGGGTGTATCCCCCTCTGGCCTTTCTTACTACTTCTACCCATGCTTACATGCTATCAATAAGGCTAGAAAGGAACTGATCAGAAATTTGCTCCCATGCTTCATACACTGCGCCCTTGATCTTTTCAATAATAATATCCTCAGAACCTTCCATTGTATAAAGCTCTAAGTGTAGCTTATAGACCAGCTTTTTTAATTCTGCCCAGACATGCTCAATTAGATTGAGGTCGGGAGAATAGGGTGGCCACATCATAAGCTTATAGCCTTTTTCCTTCAACCACGCTACCAATTCCTTTCTTGTATGAACTTTTGCCCTATCCTGTATGAATACGAGGTCTGGGTTACCATTTAAAATTTGTGGTAATATTTTCTTGAGTGCGCACTCAAGAATAACTCGCTCTGTAACTCCTCCCCTCTTACTTTCTGGGTCTCCTGGTAATTCTGTAAGCCCCATCATTGCTCTACCACCAAAACAATCCCAAAACATTACTTTAACATCCTTTTTAAGATCTCCACGAGGCTCAATGCAGTCTTGATCCCATTTTTCTTGAGGCGTTCTAAAAACCCACACTTGTCCTTTGCCTGACCGCCGTTCAACCATGCATTCATCACTCCATAAGACTTTTTCCCAATCTTCCTTCTTCCAATGTCGGTATTTGTATGCCCACTTATATCTAGCTTTCTTTAGATGTGGTTTAAATCTTGTACGATTCTTCGTGAGCCATTTGCGAATGTTGTATTCATCAAGACGACGTCGAATCGTTGAACAGGATAGATTGGGTTGAACATTGGCTTGTAGTGCTGCAAGCGGTACTCGACAAGCTAAGGGACCTTTCGACAGGCGTCAGCTCGTGGCGATTCGTTTTGTGCTGACGCGCCATTGTTGTGTTTTGTTTATTTACTTTGGGAGCCTCGCTTCGGTCGGAGACTCTTGGTAGGGGACTGTACTTGATTTCCATGACGCCATCGGAGCGCCTCACGAGAATATGGGATAACCCTTTAGGTTTCAAGCGGTGGGAGTAAGTAGTCATCAAGACACTGGGGAATGACTTTTGTCGCCCCTCTATTTACTTCTGGTAATTATGGTATTCTAGTGGGTATTTTAGAAATATGTTGCTTGCTCTTATCTGCTCTCATACATTTTCGCTGATTTACTTCACCACATCCACGGTCCTGCCAACCAACAGCTCCACAGCCCCTGGTTCCTGCTGTTTCCCTTGTCCAAAACACAAACTTACAACTAACTTGATTCATTTATCGACCGTTCGTTCCACCGGCGCAGTCCAGCTTGGCAAATCTCGGCCACTTTTATTTTCCTTGTTAGGGGGCGGTAGAATGCAGGTTCGGGTCTGAATGCGTGGATGGGTAGTTCATCGAGAGGGTTTGGGTTTCTTGGATGATGTTTGGGATAGATAGGTAGGAGGGAGTGTACATAGATACACGGAAAGTTTATCCCTTTTTCACTTACGTTTTCGCGAGGACAAACTTTCCGTATCCTGCCGTACATGCGGGGCCACTACGTCACAGTGAAGAGGGGGCCAAGCATATTTAGATCAACTCTCTGGATAATTAAATAATCGTCTGCCCCTCATTCTACCGAAGTTACAGGCAGTTGAGAATGAGAATGGTGCCAAGAAGCTCATTTTACGCCAATATTAGAAAAAGCAATGTTTCGTATCCATGCTTGACACCTTCCAACTCCCCAGCATACTCGCTATTGAGGAATCCGGCGGGTTGAACATTTCTATCGGTGGGCATGCCGCCTCTGTCGAAATACCGGTTCCCATATTTTGAGAGGGCTAGCCAGTTGCTTCACCTTTCCTGTCTTTTGCGAGCGACATTTCTGGAAAGGAGAGATGAAGAGAAGCGTTCGGGAGTGGCCGCTTTAAGCGAATTGTCTTCTCCGCTCCGCGCGCGCACATCTCTACTTTCCTCCTCTCCCTCTCACAGCTGCAACCCCAATAACCACACTCAACAGTCACCTCCGCAAACACACGGTCCAACAAATCCTCTGCTCCTCCCCTCTCATCCTCATCCTATCCCCAAAACCGCTTCTGCGAACGCGCGCCATCCCAAGTATCACGGACCGGAACAACAATACACAGCGCCACCTGACTCGGCCAGCCCAAATGCACACGCACAGCTCAAAGCTTCCTCCCGATCCCAACACATCCCATCATTAAGTCAAATGGCGTATACGTTCCCAAGGCACTCTACGCTAAACTTGTCTTGAAACCCGAACCAACAGTTTGTTTTCCATTTCAGCTGCAGTTGGACATCCACAATCTCAAGCCGGCTAAACTTCACCTCCAAAATTCCCCAAAAGATAATACCAGGAAATACGAAAAAGAAAACTCAAAATTCAATGGCCGGTACCACCATAGCGTCCAAGACCTCAATATAGGAGTTTGCAGAGTGCCCATGCTTCTAAGACTCAAATCTCGGTTCATAAGGTAAAAGGAAGTACATCATGTATCCCAAAAGCACCACCAGACCATAATCCTAATATCCTTTCCGCATTTGTAGGTCTGAATAATGTTTGATTCCCACTTCTGTGCTGGGTACAGAAGCACCGTTCTTGCTATTTACCAGTCCTCTTTCCACAAAACACCTGTCACTCCACATAATTAATCCCCACTCCTCCGCTGTCCGATATGGCCGTAACTTGCACCACTCATACCTCTTCACCACATTTTTTGTAAGGTGTGGGCGCTTCGCACAGCGCCAATTGAGTATGCCGTGGGAGTTGAGAACTCGTTAGATGGTTTTGTGGGAGCAGATGACGCCTGTATCTTCTTTGAGCTGAGCGTATGTGTGTTTATGGTATTGGTGTGCGTGCCGAAGGATATCTCGAAGGCAGGTCCCCAAGGGGACGTCGTGGTGTTGCCATAATTGAGTTTTTATAAGAGGGTAAAAAGGGAGACGCGAAAAATCGCGTTTCGGCTCCATGTAGATGCATAGATGTTAAACTCCCCGAACCCCCGAACAATCATCCACCCGTTTAATATCGCGTAGTCTTATCTTACCCACACCGGAAGACCAAAAGGCAGAAGCTTTGCCTCCATAATAAAAGGCACGCGACACACACACGAATTCCATTCGGCCGAGTTCGATACTTCGACACGGCATCTCATATCCACCAATTCTAATCTAACCAACCTATCATAATGTACTGACGAACCTAAGGCGTGAGTGTTTGTGTAGAGACTAGCGAGTCGGTTCTGTCTGCTGTTTGTTCTGTTTGGCTTGGTTAGCGGTGTTGAGTGTTGTGTGTGACATGCGAGACATCAAAACACCTACACACACAACACGAACTTCCATCCACTCCTTCTCTTCATCCATCCAACAACACGTTGGCTTTCACGTCGACCAACCTCACTCATCCTTTGACTACCTTCTTCCATCTGTTACTCACTGACTTGTTTCGTGGAACGAAAAAAGAACGAGATGATACCTGCTCTCATGATGCCCGGTCTCGGCGATCGTGATGAGAAGCCTGGTCTGGCTGATGAAGCCAAACTGAATTGCGACTGTACGGCGGCTGCAGAGGCGTCAGCAGTAGATTACTTGTCTCATCAATTCCTCAGCGGAGCTACTGCACCTGACACGCAAGATACTCTGATGACGACCGAAGAGTCTTTATCCTGTCCCTTCCTCAACGGAGCTACGACCACCCTTCAAGACCCTCTCGCGCTGAAGAAGTTGATGAAGCTTCGCCTGGCCGATAGTAACACTCTTAACGGCAACCTCGCAGCGGTCAACCAGACACCAGCAGAATCCTCTCTCGGTCCATTCCTCAATGGAGCTGCCGTAAATGGAGCTACACATGGCTCGAAGGATCCTCTTGCGTCGAAGCAATTGGAGAACTTTCTGAAAAATGTAAACACTCTTAACGACAAGATCGCGGCGGTCACATGGGCGTCAGCGAAAGAAGAGGCCTTGTCCCACAAAGCAATCCCCAGCGGACTTACGAATGCCCCGAATTCCATGGCACTTGTGAAGCAAGTAGAGGAACAGTGTGACCTCCGGAAAGTCGATTTCGAAAAGGTCAAGCCAATCTGTCCCCTTTTCGAACCCGGAACCACACACAACCCCGAAGACCCTCTCGCCTCAAAGCCACTATCGGAGTTCGAAAAGATCTGTCAAGACAAGAAAATACTTGCATCTACGGGGTGCACACCACAATTCTGTCAAGCAGGACGAATGGTCCATACCGATGAGCAACGGATCGGAGAAAACCACGGATTCGAGCAGGTGAAGGACGAAGCATCTGCATTCTTGTGGGAGCTATGGAAAGAAGGTGTCTATACTGAGGAACAGTACAAGCATCGGCTTCAAGAAGTTCTCCAGGAACTGGAGGCTCGTGCCGTCTTTGGAATCATCTGGGTCAACGGCAAGAAAGAAGCTGGGAGAACAACAACCTGGATGCAGACGCCGGAAGAGCTCATGCATGGCCTCCGCCTGTCGTGGAAGAATTCTCGTAAATGCATCATGCGTTCCCATTACCAGGAGCTCCAGTAAGTCCAGGATTCATCTGTTTTCGCTTATAAGACACCGTGCTGATGAAAACAACAGGCTCTGTGACCTGAGACACGTGACCACTAGTACGGGAATGATTGCTGCACTTATCGAGAATGTGGTCAAGGCGTATAATGATGGCAAGATCCAGACTACAGGTGAGGCCCAGCCGACAGTACACCCGCGGCGAGAGATGGTTGATATATATTCTACGATAGTCTTCGTTTTCCCTCCCCGCTCGACCCACGGCACCGGACCGATGTTCTGGAGTAAACAACTGCTCAACTTTGCTGGTGTAAGTCGGAAACTCAACTAAATCGGTAGCATCCAAGACAACGAGAAAGTGTCTAACCTGAGACAATGATAGTATACCCAACCCGGTGGTTCCATCCTTGGCGATCCCGACAACGTCGAGATAACCAAAGACATTATATCCCTTGGATGGACGCCCCCGAATCCCAGAACCCGATGGGACCTCCTTCCGATGGTCGCAATGGCCGAAAATGACGTGCCTGCCATGGGCGAATTACCCGCAAAACTTCGTCAGTTGATCGATATCCGCCACCCGCAATACACTGCTGGCTTCGATTCGCTAGGGCTGAAGTGGTACCAATTCCCCGCGTTGTCTAGGTTTGGGTTTGACATTGGTGGAGTGCAGTATACAGCTGCACCATTTATCGGGTGGTAAGTTCTTGCCCGCCGATGGCCATTACGAGTGAGGATGGGGCTGATTCTGTGCGTGCTGAGGATAGGTATATGGATGCCGAGATTGGTGTGAGGAATCTAGCGGACTCGTTTCGGTATGATATGCTCACCGAGGTGGCAACGGTGATTGGGCTGGATTTAGAGAGCTATCGAAAGAAGGAGGAGTACAAGGAAGTCGAGTGCCTAGAGGATCTCCCGGACTACGAGCAACTCCTCTGGAAGGTAGTTACCCCCACCATCCTCATCTCCAACACCCAAACACTAACTTCACTATTAGTCGCGCGCCCAAGCTGAACTGACCTACGCCGTCCGGCACTCATTTCTCGTCACCGGCGTCTCCTGTATTGGCACAATTGCCGCCTCTAACGATTTCTGCCGATTCGACGACGAGCACTTCCGAATCAAGGGCTATAGGCTGAACTCTGATCCTTATTGGCTCTCTCCTCCTCAGGGCTCGATAATACCGGTGTGGCATCGTGGAGGAGCGCCGAACTATCAGCCAAAGCCGATGATTGCGAAACATCGCTTTGATCCGGTGAGAGTTTGGCGGAGGAGAAATAAGAAGGGCGGTTGGTGGGTTAGCGTGCGCGAGGGCGAGGTGGTGAGTTTAATTAAGAATTTAGATGATGCATAGTTGTCTGACGTTTCTTTCTTGCTTGTCGTTAGGTCTGCGAAGAGTTGGTTCCCCTAGAAGACTGCGAGATATTCCCACAGGAAATCGATGATACAAATGCGTTGGCAGCAGTCACCGACAACATTCACATCTACTACTGCAGCACCGGTACAACCGCCGTTGCCCTTGCCGAAAAACTTCATCAACGCATACGGAAGCAGCTCCAAAAACCCTGCACCTTGGACGGCCCTTTAAACACCCTCAATATTTCTACCCTCGCACCCAACTCCACGCTCCTCCTTCTAGTCTCCACAACCGGAACAGGTGACCTCCCCGCCAACGGAATGGTCTTCTACTCGCAGTTCAAGTCTCTACTCGCCAAGAACACGGCGCAGGATATTAGCAAGCTCGATGGTGTCGCGATAGGGTTATTCGGCATTGGTGACAGTGGGTATTCAGAAACCTTCAATGGTGCAGCAGAGAAAGTTGAGACTCTTTGGAAAGATGCCGGAGCGAAGTTTATAAAGGGCGGAGTGGTGAAGGCGGATGTTTCGATTGAGGCGATGCCGTTGGGTGCGTTTAATCGCTGGTGGGGAAATGTTAAATCTGCGCTGTTGGGCGCTACGGATGCAGCCACAGAGGCGGAAGACGTCGAGGAAGCCTACGTCTTACAGGCTCAGATGCTCCAAACCTTCAATGACGCATTCCTCCAATCGCGCTATCCCCCCCACGTAGAGGATAATCGTATCTCTCTCCTCACACTCAATTTCCTGGGAGGCCAATACAGCCCAATGTCCCACCTCCGCATCCTCCCGTCAAACGCACATTCAAAGGTTCACCGGGCACTTCATGCGCTCGACATCGCCGATGGGGAACAACATGTGCCATTCGCGAAAAAGGACTTGCAGACGTCATGGAATGAGTTCTTGAGGGATTTTGTGGATCTCGAAGGCACTTTTAAAGGATTTGGTTGGTTGGAGAATGGTGAAGTTTCTGCCGAATTCAAGGTTGGCGTTGCAGGAGAGCAGGTAAATGGACGTGGACCCTCAGTTCTCGATGTACTGGAACGATTCGCTGCATTGAGAGCAGGAGGGAAAGCGCCAGCGATGTCTGACGCGCTGCGGTTTGATATCTGCCTCGGCATGCCGCTTCTCCGCCCGCGTTCCTTCTCGGTGGCCTCAGCAGCTCCCCCGGGTGATAACACCGTCGATCTCCTTATCAAGATCCACCCTCAAGGTCGCTTTAGCACCACATTCCTTTCCCAACACCCGACCAACTGCCCTCTTCTTATTTCGCCAATCCCCAATAACCCCGGGCTCCCTCTTCTGTCACTCTACGATAAGCCTGTTCTCGTCATCGCCACCGGAAGCGGCTTCGCGCCCGTCCGTAGCCTGCTCCAACACCGCCTCCGCACTGCTCATGCAGCTATTAATGCAGGAGAGCAAAATCCCTTCGCCGAGTCACCGATTACGGTCATCGCTGGGTTCAAGAGGGAGGATACCTGGGTAGCTAGGGGTATAGTGGGTGATGAAGTCATGAGATTCGGTTTGGTGGACGCATTGGTCGTGGTACCGAGCAATGGTGGGAAGGTCAGGGTGCAGGACTGCTTGTTGCAGGTCGGAGGAGCGGAGGGGATGAAGGGGAGACTGGCTGAGGGATGGGTGTACATTTGCGGCAGCAAAGACATGGTTCATGCCGTCAGCAAGAGATTGAGCGGGGTGTTGGGAGGTGACGTGAAGGAAATCATGGGGAAGAGATACGTACAGGAGGTCTTTTAGGGGAGTCATTCGGTTGACTGCCATGATATTGGCTGGTCTGTTGTCACTGACCCGATGTGCTTGTTGATGGAGATGAACGGGATTGTAAGCATGGAGCTGAATGACGGCGTTGTCTTGGCACACCTGACCAACCCATCACTTTCAAAACCGCATTCCCTCAACAACCAAAAAAAAGGTCCATAAAGTAAAACTAAAATAAAATAAAACTGGGGAGATTCTCAGGTCGTCAACCAGCTAAATCTTATACCTCTCCCAAGCCCATACTTGTGACATTGTTGTTTCTGGGATCTTTACTTAAGCGAGGGGATTTTGACCATCCCCATCCTATCTTCCAAACGAGTGATTCTGAAGTTCCCAAAGCCTTCGCCTCCAACGAGCAATTGGTATAGAACTGCACATCTGGGATCCTCTCAACTGGTGCGGAGTAGAAGGAAAGCCAGAACACTTTAGCGATCCAGGCGAGAATCGCACTTAAAGCAACGAATTATCTAGCTGATACTGTACTTAGTGGATGGATCTCGATACAAATATGCTTGCTATGCTAATCCCTTGGATAAAACAATTCATCAATATCTGCTGTTTCTAGAATACTAATATCCCCTCAAAGGCCGACCCTAAGCTCCTTCCATACATGCATTTATCCGCTCAAGCCACTTCCCACTCTTCAACATCTCCAGAAACTCCTTCCGACGCTTCATATGTGCTTTTCTCTCATATGTTGGGCTTGGTCCTAACGGTATAACCTTCTTAGAAGCATACCGAGTGAGTTCCAAGGAGATGGCTTTGTGCTCGGGATCTGTGACGGGGGTGCGATAGCCGGGTCGGGAATCTGTAAGGCGGGCTAGGTAGTCGAAAATAAGGGAGAAGACGTGCTCGGGGACCTCATCGTTGGTGAGTTCGCGGTTCTTTTCTTGGATGCGCAGGCCGCGGATGACGTCGGAGATTTTGAGAGTAAAGTGCCCGCCGACGCAGAGGGTGTCTTCGGGGGTGGCGACGGCGTGGACTTCGCGGGATCTCATGATGCTGTAGTACAACCTGTCATTATTTAATGGAACTTGGGAGGTTTTATGGGCTTACAGCATGTCGTGCTTTTTCAACGTGACTCTGAACCACCCGTCCTCGTAGCCTTCAGGACCATCGGTACATTTGTGTTTCCATCGGTATCGATCAGCTGGGGACCGCTGTGGCTGGATGTACCAATCCTTTCTGCCTTCCAGCACCATGACCAACGTCTGAAGCCCAATCACATCTTCATGCTGTTCGGAAACAGAGCCTTTTTCCGTCCAGAGATACCAGGGATTCAGCCGTTTGTATTCGCCCTTGCCTATCGTCGTAGGCCGTCCCACAGAATCGCTTGGCATGAACTCGAGGCGGCGGAGGATATCTCGTTGCTCTATCGGTGCGGGCCATTGAGACCCTCTCACATGACCGATTTCCAGCCCGTTGTAGGGAAATGAACGTTTCTGAGGGTTGTGATATCGATCCTTGACCTCTCCGACGGAGATAGTCCTTGTCATCGGTTCGCCTTTCTGTACTCCCATGTCCTGCACGTCGATAGTCTTATCCTCGTTGCAGAGTATAACGTTGAAGAAGTCATTGGCCGACAATATGTCTCCGGCAAGCTCTCGAAGTTTAAGTATATCGTTACTTAACGCTGAGCCGGCGGGTATCAGGATTGGAAGATCCATACCCTTTCCCAGAGTGTATGCAAGCTCTTCTGAATTTTCCACCACGTTTATGTCTGGGCGCCTCCCGGAAGTGCTTGTGAAGAGCTCCGCCAGACCTTTGATCATAGTACCCTTGGACATCACGCCGGGCTGGTTCCACAGCTTCCACAGTTCTGACCTCCAATTGTCATCTGCCACCGCGATACGAGAACATGCCTTAAGACGACTCAGGTAATCTACATGGCTAGCGTATTCGGTGCCTGGAACGACTTCAATGCCGATGTCGAGTTTCGGTGGATCGGGAACTTCACGTGTATTCCCAAGGAGCTTTTTGGCAACGACGGCGTCGGCCCTGAGCTGCTGCCGTCTCTTGGCTTGATTTCGTTTCTTTTCCCGACTCGAAGAGATATCATCTTCAGTGTTCGATCTCGATGCCTCTGTTTTAACTGCGGGCTTCTCTTCGACAAACGATATCACATCGCCTCGGCGAAGTTTGCGCCGCTTCCTTGTCGATGCCTCACCACTCATTTGTGGCAGCCTCCTCTATCCCAGGCACGGTTTAGCACGTTGTGGGGAGTTTTCGTGTTCAGGAGAGGCGGTTCGTAATTAAAGTCGGTCCTGACGCTACGCTTGTCGGTACCGGCGCTACACAGAAATAAGCAAGGACACCACGACTTCATTCCTGTTCGAAATTGGACTAAAGGCAGAGTTCTGTCATGGTGAATGAAATTCGCTAGCCCGGATATGGGTATGAGTGTTGTAGCCAACAGAACTGACTTCGTGAGCTGAAAATAGTCAGAAATGGCGAAGGCAAGGCACCTGGTTTTGTGAACATAATTGGCAAGTCCTTTATGGAAGCGAATTGACCAGAAAGTGCCCCGCTCAGCCTTGTATCACTTCACCTACTCTCACACAAAATGGCCACGATATTTGAGAAGCTCCCGAAGGCTCTCTTCAGCTAAGAATTACCTATGTGAGATGACCTTAATGCTTTAGGAATACTCAACACCTCCTTCCTGTCTCCAGTCTCGCTTTTCTAACCAACCTTTCTGAGTAGGTGCGAAATACTATACGCAATTGCGGGACTCTCTTGTTGATGACAAGGGATCCTTAAAATACGTCCTTCCTTCATCTTCATCTCAGTATTCATGATTGAAGACGAGAGCATATAGCTCGCTCGCGATACACCAGAGGTAGGATTGAAGAAAAGCGATCAGTTATGGAGTAGAGCTCACTTAACTAGCAGGCATGTATAGAAGGATCGTCCGCTCCTGTTGTCTGCAAAGACAGCCCGGTCCCCACTACCCGCTGCAGTCATCCATTCCTCATTCTCAAGGGCCTCCTACGACTTCGTCCTTAGAGTAAAGGCATATATGACAGCTGCCTCAACTCGCAAGCAGGCACACAGGCCCTGCCACTTCTCCTTCGATTTCGCTTATTCGTAGATAGGTACGCCGCTCGTCGAGAGGCGTATGCATCTCGTTGATAACAGTACAACCAGATAAGAAGGTCAATATCAATCTAGTAGAACTAATCCTGTACTGGGAAAATTGCTGGATCGTGTCCATTGCTCTATTGTAATGAATGAATTAAATTAAAGTCACAGAAGTAAATATGGAAAGTCGATACGGGGGTTCAATAGGGGGTTTCTAAATTGGGAATGTCTTTTGACAGGAGCTTCCTTTCTTAGCGCACAATGTCCGTAGATACTTACAAAGAGGTTCCCTTGAAGTTCTCCGCGAATTGAATCAGCTCATCGAGACATCAGAACCATCTTTGGAACTTGCAATTGGCTTGTATCGCGAGATGAAGGGTGTTATAGATAAGACTTTGCTGGGTGTTGGAGTGACATCGATGACAAATCCCGTATCTAGCCGACTAAGGTGTCGGCTCTCTTCACCGACATCGTAAAACTCCTCAATCAACATCTCCTCTCTCCTCAACCACATTACCTCTCATCTCTAGACATGTTGCGATCTGCGGTGCCACGGGCTGTTGGCCTGGCTCTCAAAGATACCCCAATGTCGCCTTGGTCGCGACTACCTTTGACCACGACGCGTCTTTCATCGGCATTTCGAGCCTCTAACCACCGCGCGTATACCATTGGACCACGCGAAGATGCCCTGAATGGGATTCCACTTGATGCCTCCAAGCTCGAGATCACAAGAACAACAACTCCCAAAGATCTTCTTCCGCCAGAGGAGCTCGTCTTCGGGAAAACATTCACCGGTACGCACCTACTCGTGTAACCTTAATCTTGCAATCTCCGCGAAACATTCCGCATCACCCTTCTCCGTCAATGCCACAAACTGACCCTTCTTCTCTCCAGACCATATGCTCACAATTAAATGGGAGTCGTCTAGCGGCTGGCTTACCCCCCACATAATTCCATACCAGAACCTCTCCCTCAACCCCGCGACATGCGTCTTCCAGTACGGCTTTGAATGCTTTGAAGGCATGAAGGCCTACCGCGCCATAGACGGGAGCATCCGACTCTTCCGACCTAGCATGAACATGGAGCGGCTGAACAAATCGGCGGCACGCATCGCCCTACCTACGTTCGACGGGAACCAGTTCGCAGAGCTGATGAAGGCGTTGGTGAAACTCGATGAGCGGTTCATTCCGAAGTAAGTTTACGCGTTCTCTACTCTATGCAAATTCGCTGACCAGAGGAATTACAACAGCTCCCGCGGTTATTCTCTCTACCTCCGCTCCACTCTCATCGGCACCCAAGAGAGCCTCGGCATTGGCCCCCCGGGCTCCGCCCTCCTGTACACGATCGCCTCGCCCGTCGGACCGTATTACCCTACTGGCTTCAAAGCCGTCTCCCTCGAAGCAACCAACTACGCTGTGCGCGCTTGGCCCGGCGGCGTTGGTGATAAAAAACTAGGCGCAAATTACGCACCGTGCATCGTTCCACAAATGATGGCCGCAAAGCGAGGCTATCACCAGAACCTCTGGCTCTTCGGTGAGGACGAGCGCGTAACGGAAGTAGGTGCGATGAACTTCTTCGCAGTTATTCGGGATAAAACCACCGGACAGAAAGAACTCGTCACCGCACCTCTCGACGGCACAATCCTCGAGGGTGTAACCCGGGACTCCGTGCTGGCTCTTGCACGAGAACGCCTCATCCCCGAGGGTTGGAAAGTTAGCGAACGATACTGCACGATGGCGGAGCTTGCCTCTGCAGACGACGAAGGACGGCTGGTCGAAGCGTTTGGAGCAGGGACGGCGGCCGTCGTGAGTCCGATCAGAGCTATTGCGTGGAACGGAAGAACTGTGGATTGCGGGCTAAAACCAGGGGAGGAGGCGGGCGAAATAGCGGCAAGGGTGAAGGGGTGGATTGAGTCGATACAGTATGGGGATGAGAATCATGAGTGGAGCGTGGTTGTCTAGGAGGAATCTTGTGCGATGCTTTCGGGCATCTGGCTTTTGATCTCCATTTTCAACTAGCAATTACTAGACATCTGTTCGGGGGAAGAAAGAAAGAATCGTGGCACACATGTCATGAGCTCCCCTGGGTTATAAGCGTTTTCGATCTTTCTTAAAATCTCACTGGTTTCATACATTCTAAGGCAGTAAATACTAAAAGCGGCCTCTACCGAGCAGGCAAGATGGTTGAAGTATCGTGGTGCCGCTTTAAATGATATGGGTTTTGCGGTTTCGATTTGACGGGTAGAGAATAGGGCTCGAAGTCTTTTCTGTGGTGGATGATTTGATTGTGTTGTGTGATAGAGTCACGGGGGAGAGAAGAGTTTATTGGAAGTAACAAGGCAACAATTTCGACTTGGTTTCAGAAGGAAGAGAAAAAAGCGGAAAGAACGAAAAATAGAAAATAAATAAATAAATAAATAAGCATGTTCATAAGCAGTCGTGAATTCGTGACACTCCCCCAAACGACATCCCCGCCACCCTCCCCAAACTCGTCTCCACACTCACGGATTCTGCGGCAAACTCACCGCATCCTCCGGCTGACTCCACACAAATCCCTCAGGCATATCCACCGCTCTCTCCTTCAACCACTCCCTCAAAAGGCCCCAATTGACACACTTGTGCCTCGTATTCCCATCCGGAGTAGGCTGGTCATGATCCCTGACCCAGTAATACGGGATGATGCCGGGATCGAAATTGCACATGAGGCCCTGGCGGATGTAGTCGACGCAGTGCTCGTAGTGGCGCTCGTACATGGCGGGGGCGCCGGCTTTGTTGGCAGCTGCGACGGGGAAGTGCGCCATGTGGTGGTCTTGCCAGATGTAGTGTAGGCAGTGGATGTGGTGCGTGCCCATTGCCACGGCGAGGTAGCCGCCTCCAGCTGCGGGTGGGTATTGTACGGCGGTTAGGTTGTGCCCGATGCGGAGGATGTCGTCGGCGGTGACGCGGATGGCGCCGTCTGGATAAGGGGGGTCAGTGGTAGGGAAATAGAGGTTGTTGATGGAGATGGGGGATAACGTACAAGCCATCAGGTCTTGCCAAGCTTGTTCGACTTCTGGCGTCGGCGGTCCTTTGTAAGGGGAGTCATGCCAGAGACTCCCCTTGAACCAGACATCCTCATAGTCCTCACTAACACCCGGAAGGATCGGTGCTAAAGAAATCACTCCATCAGCATCATGTTCTCATAGAATCCTCGCATCACAACATAAAGAAAACAAACAAGCTTACTGTAGGCGTTGAACTTCTCCAAACAATTCTCCGGAGGCCTGTTCAGGATGTATCTTGCATAAAACAAGATAGCCAGACAAGTCAAGAGGCTTGCGAGGTGGAGGAAGACCCAGCGGAGGGTGTGTTTTTTCTGAGGACGTTTCGGGTAGTCATCGCTCAAGAGCATGGACTCAGATTCGAAGACGTCAGCGTCATTTGTGAATTTGGAGCGTTGAGTTTTGTTGTCGTTGTGGACGGGAGAGTATTTCGGTGCCATAGTGAAGGACACTGAATAGGTGGTGGTTTTTCTTCTACGATGGTGAATTTTGGGAGATGGGTGTGTGTAATGGGGACTTGAAAAAGGGAGGAGGAGGAGGATGATGTGCTGGAAAAGGACGAGGTTGTTATCGATAACCACCTCCTTTGAAGAAGAAAACAGGAAATCGTCTTGGTTTCAGTGAGGAGAATTGAGTTTATTCTCCGTGGGGGGATGGCGGGAAGAGAAGAAGAAAAAACGACAAACTATCCTAGCGAATGTAAAAGACTGCACGAAAAGTAGTAGGGACCCTAGTAGGGACCCCGCAACAATAAAATTCGTGCAGCCGATTAGATATCGACGCTTGACTTTTCTATTCGGTTGTTAATTACTGATTTTTGCTCTAAGCTGCGCTTCCAAGCGTCCTATAGTAGACAAGGGTCTTATTGAGACGTCTAATCTCATTCACATGTCAGCCAACCGACAGGGGGGAAGAAACGTGGCGATCCGATTGGAAAGCGCCACAAAATAGAATAATTGTTCAAGTACAAGGGCCATCCGAGTGGACTGTTTATCCTTTTCTGTGAGCTCCTTTTTCTTTTCCTCTCCACATGTCCGTAGCAGCTAATGATATTGAGCCCCAACTCAGAAAACGACCATCAACGTCATGATGGAAATGGCTAAACTCACCGATTGATTGCAGAGATATATTTCAGATGATAAACAATCCAATTGATCTGTTCCCCCCACTCTTGGGTTCTGGGTCCGAGGGAGCGGGTGAGTTGAGTCATTTAGAAACAGCTGCGCTGTCAGTGCATACATAGTATGCGAGGATCAAAGTTCGTGTGAAGCTTCTGACTCCGGAGGCTTGTAAGTGATGGACATGACGGAGGGAGATTGGGCAGTCTTCCGCAACTGCTGACCGCCACTGTTCAATGTGCATTAGCGCCACTGGGTTTTCTGAGCACGCAATCTTTAATCACAAGACGATTCTTCATCGACTTGGATAACACGGCATGGTTGCATCCTGACCTCTGTAAGTCACCGAATCATGACAACAAAGTAAACATAAACATACCTAATCTTCCCTATCATAAACCTCAGCTTTCGGGAATGCCGGTTCAAATCCGTGGACCTAGTATAGTATTCTATATCCATTCAGCACTCCTAATATCCCCCTCCCCCCCTCAACTGCTCCACCTTATCCCGCTCAAAAAACAAAGGAAGAAACTCTCTCCATTCTGCAACACTCAACCCCTTGTTCTCAGCAATTACAGTAGTCTGCCCGCGCGTTGGTAACACTGAATGTCATTGATAACAACTAACTGGGTGGGATAGCAACCTTCCGTTGTCCTTTATTAACGTTAATGCCCATGATATTGATATTGATATCCTGAATGCGGGGTTCGAGGTCTTTGCAGTAAACTCATCTCATTTTCTCGACCCTATCTCCACCGCATATTGAGGCGCCGAATCTTGATGAACGGAACGAGACGGGACACCAGGAAGATCACCGTGGGTGTAATTGATCTTTGCGAGTGGTCCGGCTCCTGATATTCGAAGGTACTTCTCAGGAGGTTGTGCAACAACCTCACCCCTTTTCCTTCCAATGCAGATAAGACCCCTGGAAAAGTCTTATCATGTCAATCGCAAAAGTGCTCGTTACATCCGTTATAAAACCCCACAGGGGTAGCCATGTGAGGCACGCATTCAAGGACATGTGCAAGAGCATCCTATAGACATATCCTAATCATCCTGTAGATTCAGAACCCTGATTGGCGGTGTTATCTGCAGCAGCAGTGTTCTGAATGTTTTAGTCTTTGTGTCCGGGACGGTGGGCGATGGTCGTCATGCATACGGCAGAGACGGGACAGGACGGCGTGATCAGACTGTTGGGGTGATCGTTGTCCATCCATTTTCCTCGGCTATTGGGGTCCGGGGGGTTCAGAATTTTCCTGCAGTACAAAGCTTTTCTTCCTCCAAGTGAACACTCAATTCCACAGAATTGAGAGGTTATTCCGAAATAGGAAATGCCTTAACAAAAATGAGACATAATTTTTGTTTTGAATAGTCGCAAAACAGGGGTGGAATTAGGAAACTTCGGAGATTTCATCCGTAGTCGGTATTTTAGACCAATGATGCCGACCAAACTTGTGGCTGGTCCACCCCCGGACTGAATTGGCGAAACGCGAGGTCAGGGGCAAAATAGATGACGGGACGATCGACCCGACGATCAACCGAAACGGAAGGGTTCGGAATACTCGCCTTCAGCCATCCCGGGATTATTCTGATCGATAACAAGTCAGCAAAACATGTGAAGCCATCACCATCCTGTACACAGAATGGTGACTAGAATCATGAGCGTGTAGTAGAATAATTCATGTGCAGCATCACGATTTTGATCAGGATTTCGTGTTGAAGTGGCATCATGTGGAACCCCCACGCGGTATCTGATCGATGCAGAATCCTGGCCAGTGTCATGATAGCAGTCCTACGTGACGCCAAATGAAATCCATCCAGCAAGAATCAACTGAATTTCGAACTAAATGTGGTAAACCATGCTGTGAGGCCAGTGTGAAGAGGGCTGTTATCAGTTCCAGGCTCCTGAAGTCCAGCATTCGTTGAATCCAAGGTTTGAGAAGGGCCAGAAAAATATATAAAGGGCCTCGTTCTCTGCTCCAGAAGTCTTGTTTTCCGGTCCATCAAGCTTCTCATACCCTCACAGCCAAAGCAAAAGCAAAAATCGAACCAATCCACTCCAGAAAATATCAACATCATCATGTGTTTCCGCACCTTCGCAGTTGCCTTAGTAGCCACCCTTGCCATTGCAGCCCCTGCTAGTATGCACTCCAACTGCTCATTCACTCCAGGATAAGCTCCTTCGCGAAGGCGTTAGCTGACTTGTCTCAGGCCGCCGAGCAGTGCTTGGTGCAGATGGCATCCTCCAGATCTCTGGCGACAATGCCGACAGCTCCTATGCTCGTCGCGCAGTTCTCGGAGCAGATGGTATCCTCCAGATCGCAAAGGATAATACCGGTAGCTCATACGCTCGCCGCGCCGTTTTAGGGGCCGACGGCATCCTCCAGATCTCTGGTGACAACGCCGGCAGCTCCTATGCTCGGCGTGCGATCCAAGGGGCTGATGGTATCCTCCAAATCTCGGGCGATAACGTCGACAGCTCATACGCTCGCCGAGCAGTGCTCGGTGCTGATGGTATCCTCCAGATCGCGGGGGACAATGCCGACAGCTCATATGCTCGCCGCGCAATCCAGGGAGCAGACGACATCCTCCAGATCTCTGGTGACAACGCCGGCAGCTCCTATGCTCGACGTGCGATCCAAGGGGCTGATGGCATCCTCCAAATCTCAGGTGATAATGCCGACAGCTCCTATGCTCGTCGTGCTCTCCTAGGAGCCGATGGTATCCTGCAGATCTCTGGTGATAATGCCGACAGCTCATACGCTCGCCGAGCTGTTCTCGGTGCGGATGGCATTCTCCAGATCTCAGGAGATAACGCCGATAGCTCTTATGCTCGCCGATCAATCCAAGGAGCAGACAAGATCCTCCAGATCTCGGGTGACAACACCGACAGCTCTTATGCTCGCCGAGCATATCTCGGGGCTGACAGAATCCTCCAGATCTCGAATGATAATGCCGACAGCTCTTATGCCCGCCGGTCAATTCAAGGCGCAGACAAGATCCTCCAAATCTCCGGCGACAATGCTGACAGCTCCTACGCGCGTCGAGCGGTGCTCGGTGCAGATGGGATCCTCCAGATCTCGAATGACAATGCCGATAGTTCCTATGCTCGCCGTGCGATCCAAGGGGCAGACGGTATCCTCCAGATTTCGAACGATAACACCGACAGCTCTTACGCCCGTCGTTCGGTTCAAGGCGCAGACGCCATTCTCCAGATCTCCGGTGACAATGCCGACAGCTCTTATGCTCGTCGTGCTGTCCTAGGAGCCGACGGTATCCTTCGAATCTCTGGCGATAATGCTGATAGCTCGTACGCTCGCCGAGCGGTTCTAGGAGCAGACCATATCCTTCAGATCTCAAATGACAACGCCGATAGCTCTTACGCTCGTCGGGCAGTCCTTGGAGCAGACGGTATCCTCCGGATCTCAAATGACAACGCCGACAGCTCCTACGCTCGTCGAGATGTCCAAGGAGCAGACGCCATCCTCCAGATCTCTGGCGATAATGCCGACAGCTCTTATGCTCGTCGCGCTTATCTCGGGGCAGACGGAATCCTCCAGATCTCAGGCGACAACGCCGATAGCTCATACGCTCGCCGAGCTGTTCTCGGAGCAGATGGCATCCTCCAGATTGCAAAGGACAACACCGATAGCTCATACGCTCGCCGAGCCGTTCAAGGCGCAGACGCCATCCTCCAGATCTCTGGCGACAACGCCGACAGCTCCTATGCTCGTCGCGCGTATCTCGGAGCCGACGGAATCCTCCAGATCTCAGGCGACAACGCCGACAGCTCCTATGCTCGCCGAGCCGTTCTAGGCGCGGATGGCATCCTCCAGATCTCAGGAGATAATGCCGATAGTTCTTATGCTCGCCGATCGATCCAGGGAGCAGATAAGATCCTTCAGATCTCGAACGACAATACCGACAGCTCGTACGCTCGTCGTGCGGTTCTCGGAGCAGACGGTATCCTCCAGATCTCCAACAACGCCGCTGACAGCTCCTATGACGTCAAGCGCCGTGAGGTTCTCGGCGCCGACGGTATCCTCCAGATCTCCGGTGACAATGCCGACAGCTCATATGCTCGTCGCTCGGTTCTGGGAGCAGATGACATCCTCCAGATCTCCGGCGACAACGCCGATAGCTCTTACGCTCGCCGTGCCGTCCTCGGGGCAGATGGCATCCTCCAGATCTCCAAGGACACTACCGACAGCTCCTACGCTTGAAGTCCGGCTAGTATCGGACAGATTCGAGACGGAGATTCCGCACCATCTCGATTAGGATGAGGAATAACGAAACGGGTATGGGTATCAACGAATGGAATGCTTCTGGTAACATTCATTATCAGCTAGTGCTTATTGTTTAAGTTCGACAGCGTGCTTTATTTTGTTGGGAGGGGAGAAGTGAAGGGGTCCAGCGAGCAGGCTCTTCTTTCTTCTTTTCTCCTCTGGCGGATCGCTGTCTCGCTTTCTGCTGGACTGGCAGAAAACCATCCGCCTTGATGATGAAACGTATGCAGTTATGATAGTTATGAATTAGTTAGTCGCGAATGTATGACCTGATGGAAAAGAACTCGTGCGTGTTGCTGGTGACAGTTGCCTTCTGATGAGATACTGAATCATCGGCTACTGGCCAATCGACTACTGTGGCTTTCTGCGGCCTTCTGACAGCCGACGCTATCCAGATGTCTTCAGGTCCTTTGTCCTGACTTCCTTCGTGGGGAATGTCCGAATATCGGCTAAGATGTCAGTTCGTTGCTCTCCGCTGCTCAATGAAGCATGGACGGATGGATGGCAACAAGCCCTTACGCATTCTCCGGCTCAGTGGGTTGTGTCGCTTAGAATCGGTCTCAACTCCCTCCCCCAAACGAACTTCATTGCTTCATCTGGACTCGCGACTCGAGCGCAGTTTACTTGAACTCGGGAGGGATCTAGTCAGGGGCCCATACAGTGACTGGCACATATTTCTAACTGGCGAATTGATAAAAGTCAAAGTCCACAGCAGAGAACGATGCTGGCTTTACTGCTTAGGACACAAGCTGTCTGCACCCATCGCTAATCGCAGCGGTCATGCAGTCTTCATACGAAACACTCCTTTCCTGTTAGGTAACAGAACGATAGATAAAAAGGCGGACCGACTTCTCAGTGCTGGCTGGAGAGAAAAAGCGGCTGGGAATATAACCAGGCGGCCACTAAGCCACAAGAGAATGAGGGATTCTCGCGATACCCATAGGAAGGAGAGAGATGATTTGAATGTCGCTATTGGTTTGTATTTTTGAATAGCCAACAATAAGAAGCTACCTTATCCCCGCCCTAACCAGCCCGGTCTCGGTGCTTGAATGCCCAAGTCTCTCTACCAAGAAGAAACTCTACCAAGAAGAAACATAAGTCTGCGGACCTCAGGGTTGTTCATGACCACATGATAAGAGTCGGCTTCTCCTCGCTCGACTCGGGAGGTAAAAAGCCAATGAACGAACTCATCGTATACCTCGTATTCTCCGACTCCTCATTGCGCAAATCCACGGGCATCACTTCGTGGAAATTCCTGAAAACCCACGCAATGTCTTCCGTTAGTTATCTGGTTGTGACGAGAAGGGCGTTCATATCACACTGGAGCAAAGCAAACACACCTCGCATTAAAAATCGTCAGATCCGACTCCACAGCTGACTGGTATTTAAAAATCCTCCCCTGGAATCCACGCCGCGAGTATGCATAAACTGGAAACGCCTTCCGGAAGCCCGAGTCTTCGCCCTTCCCTTGCCATTGGCGATCATAGATCAGTGTTTCGCCGCCGGGGACTTGTCTGAGAAGGATATTCCACGACATCTGGACGGTGACACGGCCTATTTCCCAGTCGGTGCCGTCCTGTGAGACAAAAATCGTCAGTAATATTTCTAGATGTTTCCCCAAAGGCGAAGGAACAAAGAGATGAGTCTTACGTATGGCCCAAAATCTGCATGCGGCTGTATAAAATTATCAACAACCCGCAATATCCCAGCAAAATATTCCCTCTCTCCCTCCTTCGCAATGCGAACTGGCAGATCCGTGGCCTCCCTCAGCGCCTCAGCAACGCGACCAATGACATCGATACCCGCCTCACGCATAAACCGCTCCTGCAACACCCGTCCTTCGGCTACGCGGCTGAAATATGTATCCTTTTCTGTTTTTAAGGTCACAACGTCATTATCCACTCCAAAAAAATGAAACGAAGAAAGGTCATCCACTCGCGAAAAAGGGAACGAGCTTACTTACTTTTCTGATTGTCAAACTGCGTTATCCCCACCGTTCCCACCGGCGGATAAATAAGTTCTTGATCATACGTTCCCTATTATCATTCCCCTCCGGGGAGGTTCAAGTTCAGCATCCATTCTCCATTTCCCCGGTCACAGAATCACAAGGAACAACGATAGTCAGAATATGCTTACAACTGTATGCGTCTTTACAATCGCCACTAGCCTTTCACACTCCTCCTTGGAGAGGAAATTCCGCACGCGGATGTTGGGGATGGTGTTCTTGAGGAGGGCGTCGAAGGATTCCTTTGTGAGGGGATGGTCATCCAGGGTGTACCAGTTGGAGAGTATAGAGAGTTTGGGAGGAGTTTCGATGATGCCGTTTTGAGCCATTGGGGATCTGGTGGCGGTTGTGGTTGTTGTTGGTTGATGGTTGATTGATGACAGATAACAGAGAATGCTATGGTTGGCCTTTCTCTTTTTTGAAGGAAGCTTGTGTGAAGAGGGGATCTACAGGTGGGGTAGGGACTGGATGGAGGGGATACGGGATTTTTATTCGGGAGTGATAACTGCCGGTGATAGAGATAGCTGGCTGGGAGAACCATAATAGGGTAAAGCTTAGGCGACGTCGTACAACATATCAACTGGTGTCCCCGACAATAACCAGAGTTCCCGACACGCACACTATCCTATCGGAACCGCCGTTGACTTTTGAAAGCATGGTTAGTCTTCAAATGGGGAATATTTGCGCTGGAGCTCATAAGGGCAATTTTCTCCCTCCAATCCCTGCTCGCTTCCTGACCTCCAACCAACATTATCGCCGATTGGCTCGCCGTCTCTCACACATGCGCGGAAGCTTAAATGACACATGGCAGCGACCAGCATCCGCCTAAGCTATAAATTCAAAAGGTAAGGAAGGTCGGCCAAGGAGTCATCTATCACGGCAACGAACAGAGCGATTTAGAATGGCTAGAAGAAGTCTGTGAAGTGTGATGCTTTACAGTATATTATGACAAGTGGGAAGTGGGGGTATCCTTGGTGGATCGGAGGTGGAACCGGCGGGACACGTTCTTCGTTTGGGCGGGGGCTTGAGATATTGTCGATGCGGGAGTGGTGTTCTCACGTGAAGATGAAGTCAGTATCATCTAGATAAGATGGAAGGAAGAAGTCCAGGGGAGGGGTTTCCCGAACAACAATTTGCATACAATACATGCATACAATAAATGCATACAATACATACATACAATACATACATGCAAAACATGCAAGCCCCTGTCCCTAATAAACCCACACGACCCCTACGAAGTATTAGTTTCTCAAATGCTTTTGTTGCATCAAAATAAAATAAAAACCCTCCCATGTATTTTTTTTCGATTAATTATCTAATGCATGGAGAAAGATAAACTTTTTAAATTCCTGCAGAAGAAGAAAAAGAGAGTCAAACATAGGACATAGGACGCCGACACACCCTCTGCCCTTCCCCCCCCCCCCCCCTGATGACACATTCATCCCTCTGTGTGGCCCTCATGCGTCCCTTATCTTTTTATTTTAATTTTTTAATTTTATTAGTTCATCTTCTTCGAATTCTAGTTGTCTAGCTGATGACGCTGTAGGAAACCTTGCTGACTCCCTTGGAACGACTGATCTTCCGGACTTCCACCCTGCCTACTTCCCCTGTATCCTGGACATGCGTGCCCCCGCATGGATACGCGCCTACGCCCAGCACCTCCACAACCCTACACATGGCGCCTTGGCCCTCGACCTCGACGACCTTCCCGACACCGGGGACGTTTTTCTCCTTCAGTTCCTCCTCGCCGTACCACGTTACCTTGACCGGCAAGTTTCTCTGCACGATCTCGTTTGTTCTTTCCTCGATCAGGGTTTTGTGCGTGCCGTCGATTAGGCCTTGGAAGTCGACGAAGGAGGTGCTGGGGTAGTGTTGGCCTTTGAGTTCGAGGACGGAGGGGAGGGGTGGGGAGAGTGTGCGGATGGCGAGGCCGAGGATGTGGCCTGCGGTGTGGATGCGGGAGTGGAGGGTGCGTTTTTGGGCGTCGATGGTTTGGAGGATGGAGGTTCCGGGGGTGAAGGGTTGGGTGCCGGGGGGGGTGAAGTGGCCGAGATGGAGGATGCAGCCATCGGTTGCGGTGCGGACGGAGGTGACTTCGAAGGTTGTTGTTGTTGGCTGGTTTTCGTTGTTGGTGTTATCGTCGGTGGAGTTTGCCAAGCGCATCGTGCCGGTATCGCAAGGCTGGCCACCTCCCTGAGAATAAAAGATCGTCTCTGGAGTCGTGATGACGTGATTCCCCTCGTCATCCGGGACTTGCTTGAAGAGAAGACGGCTGGGTTCTGGGAGGGCGGAGAGCGGCTGGATGGTGAGGACCCTGGTGATGTGCGTCAGGAGCTTCTCGTGACGCTCGTAGAGAGCGATTGTGCGTTTTGCCATTGATGCCTGCTAGTGACACGTCAGTTGTGGATTCGGGAGAGCCCTCATTGTCAGAAGCCAAGGAATCAAGGCAAGGCAAAGCCCACCATCGTCGTGAAATGAAAGTGAGAGATAAGAGATTTTTCGAAATTGACTCCGAAGATGCGTTTCTAGGATGGTGGTCTATGCAAAGACAACTCTACATATCTCCCTTTAACCGATACCCCGAATGTCGATCTCGTCCTCGTCCTATGAAAGCGTGATGCGTGGTGATGCGTGGTGATGTGTGGAGAACTTAGATTGAGCAGTGGTTGCACAAAGGTGAAATTACGTGCGGGATGTGTAGTACGTAAGCAAGGAGGCTGATGATGAGCTAGACCCAATTGGGATGGAATTTCCCTTTTTAAATATCGATCAAGATCCAGTAATTACCAGTTAATTATTTCCTCCGAGGAATTCCGTCGTCGAATAATAATGATGATGATGATGATGATAATGATAATAATAATAATGGTGGTTAAGCATTGAGAACCGTGTAAAGCACAGCGTAAATCATGGCCACTAACAAGCCTGACTGACGACAACTCTACCCGATCCGGCTAGTTTCCTTGGGCCAAATTTAGCTCCATTAAGCTCACCCGATTAGGAATTTACATATGATCAAATATCGCAACAGGAAAATTCCCAAAAGCTCTACTAGACAGTCCTACGACACCTGAAGCACCATGTTCCAGAAATCCCAAAGAGACCACAAAGGGGGTGGGGGGGACAGAAAGGAAGATATTCGTAGGGATGAAAGAAAATATATTGTAGAATAGGGCTGAGATGGACGGGTTTTGGGATTTTTGATGCTTCGATTATATGCAGACTCCGCACAGATGCAGCAGGCGCCAGAACAGACCCAACTATGCCATAGTTAATTCTGGTCTCGGGGATTCTGTGAAGGAGGCACGATTGCAATTTGAATTACCTGAAACTTCAGGATAAGGATCTGGAGTGGTGAAAAACAGTTGTTTGGACAGAATGGGACCAATACGCTACTAGGACACAAATGACCCAAACAAAGATTTGCCTTCCGAACTCCATGGATTCGGTCCCACTCATTCCACTTGATCTTACACCAATCCAGTCTCTCTACTCCTACCCCCCTTTCCTCTACCACCACCGTGCCGCACCAAGCACCAAAAAGACATCAAGTAAACCCCCTAACAAAACACCACCTTATTAAAGTTTCCTCGAGGGACAGAGACCGACAAATAGCTAGATACGTCTCGCAAATCATGGATGGAAGACTAGAGGGAACGCAGAGGAGTTGGCATTTTGCCCACCGTTAATAAATCTTAGGGAATTGGAAAGAACTTCGAGAGTGGAGATGTAAAGTTATTGAATGTCATGTCGGATTGTATAAGCAATTTATGCATTGGACGTGCCTGCGGTCTCCGCATTCTCTGTTGAAGTGGCAGGACATTGACAGCACATCCATCTCGGAGCCGTTACGGGTCTGTTTTGGGTATCGTGGTCTCACTCCCTACTGGCTGTTGGTACGTAACTATACTAATATCTGGAGTAGGCACGCTCGATGTTGGACATGCCCGGTACATGGCCTCCGCCTCGGCCAGCTTCCCCTGGTCCCTGTAGAGGATTCCCAGGCTGTGGACCGTGTCCAGCGTCGACGTGTGCTCTGGCCCCAGCGCCTTCTCGTACCCCGCCAGCGCCCACCGGTACATGGCCTCCGCCTCTTCCAGCTTCCCCTGGTTCCTGTAGAGGATTCCCAGGCTGTGGAACGTGTCCAGCGTCGACGTGTGCTCTGGCCCCAGCGCCTTCTCGTACCCCGCCAGCGCCCGCTGGTACATGGCCTCCGCCTCTTCCAGCTTCCCCTGGTTCCTATAGAGGATTCCCAGGTTGTGGACCGTGTCCAACGTCGACGGGTGCTCTGACCCCAGCGCCTTCTCCTCCCCCGCCAGCGCCGGCCTGTACATGGCCTCCGCCTCGGTCAGCTTCCCCTGTTCCCTGTAGAGGCCTCCCAGGTCGTTGACCGTGACCAGCGTCGACGTGTGCTCTGACCCCAGCGCCTTCTCCTTCCCCGCCAGCGCCCGCCGGTACATGGCCTCCGCCTCACCCAGCTTCCCCAGTTCCCTGTAGAGGATGCCCAGGCTGTGGACCGTGTCCAGCATCGACGTGTGCTCTGGCCCCAGCACCTTCTCCTTCTCCGCCAGCGCCCGCTCTTACACGGCCTCAGCTTCACTCAACCGTCCTTGGTTCTAGTAGCTCTCAGCGAGGCTGACCATCGCCTCCAGAGTATCGATATGATCCTCCTCGATTCCTATCTTACGGTCCTGCGCGCCTTCAGTGGCTTTTATATCTTGCTCAACATTAACTTTCCAGTCATTAAATTTTGCAAATTCCTCGCCTCTCTGAGCAGGGCGCTGGCTAACATCGGCATCTGAAAAGCCAAGACTGCTTAGAGACGTTCCGCCACTAGCCAGTTCCTGATCCTTTCTTGAGACCACCACCTGATTCGAATCAGTCTCTGCAGCGTCCTCTGTGCCGTCGGGAAGAACAAAGAGGGCAATCTTTTCTAGGTGCGTTGCGAGGTGATTTTGTAGATTGGGCAAAGCGAGCGCATCAGGACACAAAGGACATTTGGCGATTTCGTCTTCGCCAATCAGTCGTTCGCACATATCTAACAAGATTGGCAATTGGCGCTCTGTGAATGAGTCTGAATGACTGTCTTTTAAATGCCGTACCATCAGTTCTTTTGTATGAAACTTCTCATCTCATTCTCCAGCGCAAACCCACTGCCGCCGATGTATTTGTAACTCATAGTACACCCAGTCATGTCGAGTGACGTACATCTTTTCAGGATTTTTGCAAGATACAAAAGTGCAGACGTAGGGCCGAAGGTCTCTGAAAACATGGTTTCTACCGACGAAGTTAATAATAACCCAATTGAGCTTCTGATATCAACTCACTTCCAGGTTAATCTGTCTTGCATTGTCTTCAGATCGAGATCCGAAAAGCAATAAGGGCATTTAGTATCGGAGCTCTCCGGGAGCACTCGTGGAATATCTGGAACACGGACCCTATGTGTCGTACCGCCTGTAGATGGCTCGTAAGCCGTTCTCGGTCGGCCAGACAGCGTTTTATTGTCATCCAGAGTTGACGGGGCGACAGTGGAAAAGCTCTGCTTTGACGTAGTAGAAAGCGCCGTTTTATTCGCGTCAGATGTTTTGAGTTCGTTGGGTTGGATCTTGGAGGCCTGGCTTTGAAATTCTGTTCCGGGCTTGCCTTTCGAACGCGCAAGTTCAAGTTTTGCTACGTCCGAAGATAGAGCTGCAGAGTCGTCGGCGGGAGATCCATCAGATCTGTCGGGATGCTCTATCCAGTATTGTAACTGCTCCCGTCTCTTCGTATTGGCCTGCCCGAGGCGATGACACAAGATCATACTTTCATCAAGTCCTCTTCAGCCTTGATAAGGTTCCGCATATCGTCCTTTCTAGTTAGAGAACTTGCAGGAGAATGCTGCTATGTATGGGAATAAGAGAATGACGTGTCTCGAGTAAGATTTTCGGAGAGAAGCTGGAGGATATCCAGAACAGTATCTTTGAGATCTGGGTCTTTTTCGTAGAGTATCGTCCAAGGACCCGCACGCATTTTCTGGTCGGTTAGCTCACCTCCGATCGGGTAAAGCGCGCATCACGTGATTTCTTGCCGCTTTGTCGGCACCGCTGGGCCACGATGAGGCACTTTCTAAATTGGTGGAAGCCCCTTTACCACCCATCCCCCTTTCCTGGTGTCACAGACTAACGGATAGGCGCAGAGCTCCTCGAATTACGACTTTGACTTTCAAGAGGATTCATCTGACGCACTACGTCCCGTCTCACCGCAGCTGAATACCCACACTGAAAGAAAGAGGAAGAACGAGGATTCTCGTTTTAGTGTCTGGATATTAGCAATTGCCGCTTTAACATGTAACCCTGAGGAGCTACAGGGAAACCCCCGAAGGCGATCAGATCTCAACTTTCCATCCCTGAGCATTATTGGTGGCGTACTACCATACATATTTTTAGCCTTGCGACTCAAAAGCAACCCTTTTCCTCGACTTCTTCCTCTTCCTCTTCCTCCAACCTTATGCCTCCCATTCCGAGCCTAGACACTCCTCCGGGGTGGACCAACCATGGCGATACAGGTCTCGTCTGCACTTCCGCGAAATGGACAGCCGTCGCCCTTTTCTACTTTGCTAACTACCTGGCGCATTGTGCTACTGTGAAGCCCTATCCTGCAGAAACATACAGCGAGATTGCTCTTGCAATGGCTTCGGCGCTGTTTCTACCTTCTTCAGGCATTACTAGAGCCATGGACTCAATTATTCGTCACTCGAGGTTCCAGAGAGTGAATGAGTTGGAGAAAGCAGCTAAAGCGGGTGCCTTGTGTATGGTTGTTCGGATGCCATCGTGGCGACCTGAGGCTGGAGACGTACTTAAACATATCCGCAAGGGCCGCGTACTGGTAAGGGATCTTAATTACCCGACTCCCTCTATTTTTACTAAACGCATGTCGATGTGCAGCGGCCAAGCCAGGAAACAGAGACGAACGATCGCATCGACAGACCGAGTCTAGCCAATAAGTCGGATGAAGAAAGACTTCTGTCTGTTAATCAGCACGATCGCGATGAGATGGTAACAGTTGACTCGGATGATGAGAATATTAAGAATGCGGATCTTGAAGCACTTTCCGTCACGAATGTGACAATGCCAATATCAAAACCCAATATTGGGAGGAATCGCGACGAGTCATATTTCCATCCGGCCGCAGAACCCGAACTTTCCAGGCCACCAAGGCGCTCAAGATCTCTGTTACCTCTCAGGCGATCAAGGTACTCACGGCCGTTCGATAATGAAGGTGCATACGTGCTGATGATGGGTACTTAGACGTACAGAAATCACTAATGACGGACATACGGTTAAGTGTGCAGTTTCCTACCCGACGTTCAAATATGTGGTATGCGGCCCGCCTTGGCTGGAAGATAAGATACGAACTAGCCAGAACCACCGCAGCATCGCAGATCGGAACTGCAAAGTCCATGGTGTTTACAGGATGCCAAAAGGCTATGGATTTGCTTACGTTCCGAGCGATGCGGTTGTGAAGCCTTTCACGCCCGAAGAGAGTGACTCTGAGCCCCGCTTATCGTACGAAGTCTCGTCTTCCTACAGTTTTACCAAAGCTGCAATAGCGATTATTCAAACCGTATACGCCAGCATCACCCTTTACCGCTCACGTGGTGACCAAATTCAGATCTACGGGTACGCCGCCTTCGGTCTTACAGTGATTCCATATATCCTGATGTCGATTCTCAACTTAGTCGGCCAGGTTGCGACAGCCGACTATCCGACTCTCTACTTAGTTCATTCAGAAGAAATGGAGGAAGCAAGGCGGCGCGGTGGTGTATTTGATGGCGTCATAGGTACTCTGATTTTCTCAGGTGCCGTTCAAAGCGGATTCAAACGAAAAACTTACGCAGAAGGGCTCTGGGTGGTTGAAAATGAAGAAAGCCACCCTAGCTTGAATCACGATGAATTGATCAACAGAGACGCGGAATCTGAATCACACGTAGTCCTTCGAAACACGAGTGTGGAGCCAGATGGGAATCGACAACGTCCGGACTGGGAAGGGGCAGAAATCCCTGATACTATGCGGCTGAAGATAAATTCATACCCTAAAAATTTTGGGTTTGAGTCGCAGACTGTTTGGATCCCTTCTTGCTCTAGGTTCGATCTGAAAAGGGACTCAAAATGGTCATGTTTCTTTGACTTCGAATGGAAACTTGGAAAGACTACGGGGCGGCGCATCAGTTTCTCCAGCGGTCTGCTGATTTGGGCTCCGGTAATATTTGGATGCATATCATTACTCATTGTGGGCCTGCTTTCTCGGTTCCGAGAAGGTCAAAGTACAACCTTGCAAAGAGGATTCGCCATGTCGTGGTTGATCGTCGGTATGCTTTTTGGCGCACTCTCGAGATCCATGTCGAAGTATCTCTTGCGAGCAGATGGGGTGTGGTCCATGGTAGGAAGAGTAGTTGGCTTCGCAATTATGTTCGGGGTTTTCCTTGTCCCTGCTATCGGGGGTTTTGTCGTAGTAGGGAAAATGATTCTCCACTACGGCACATGCACACGTGTTGGCTGAGTATCTTACCTGATAGTCGAGAAGTCTTCAATATTTTTCTTTAAATTATCAACTGTTTCACGAAGATTATGCCTGGTGTTTGGAAATCTGCAGTTTTGAAGTGAATGTCTAGCCTAACTTACATTGAAGGGAGGCTATGCTCTTGGAGCAAAAAGGTTCCATCAATTCGATCGAAGCCTCATATAAACGACCACCAAATCTTCCGCGACCCCCAAATCCTCTGGGTCCTCTGAGATCTCTAATTAGCGACACATAAATCATAAAACCGATGTTCGCTCTCACGGACAACACCGCCATCACTGGCGCCAGATCCATCCAGTTACCCCTACCAAATTCATATCCTACACCATGAGGATCAGCGAAAAGTGGGATAAATTCATGAAGGCGAGGACGGTGGTGGTGATTAAGGAGGTGGAGGATAAATTTGGATAAGTGGGTGGGGGAGTAGAAGTTTAATCCAGATTTTCTGGGTGTGGATGGGGAGGAGGGGAAGGATCCAGTATTGATTGAGAGGGCTAGGAAGTTGGCGGAGGAGGTAGAAGGGAACGTAGTATGGATAAATCTGTTTTAGGGGGGTTGAGTTAATGTTTTTGGGATTGAGCTGATTCCCAGTCTCTCAATATATGAAGACGTCATCTTCAAAGCCTGTTGCTTGTCCTAATGTCTTCAACCTCAGTAGGGGGGAATCATACTGCCAGGCTTTATATCGTGAGACCCCTGTACCATCTGCTTGACGAAGTCCGGGAATATCCAACTTCGACCAATTCCACTCAAATATTTGGTACCGAAGTTCGTCAACTTTGGATCGGCAAATGCTAGAAATATAAAGGAGAGAATATGATAAAAGACAGGGTCATCGTCTTTGTGAATATTGAATGTTTGTCTAGTTTCAGATCAACAAATAGATATTAAGAAGGGCCTAACATGAATGCCTACAGATTCTTGCTCTCGACATCTCCTTTTAGATATACCAGCGTGATTTCCAGGACCTATAAGATTTTATGGCCACCTGGAATAGGACTGTAGATCAATTTAAGTCAGCAGTGATGGTAGAGTAATGCTCGATTGCTATCCTTTGCATATACGCTTTCAATGATAAGCTCCTGGACGGGGAGCAGTGAACTCAGGAGTCGTAGCATAAACACCATTTGAATCTGATGTCGTTCCGTTACCTACTGCTCCGCGTCATATACCCAATGGTGACGGAAGATGGACCACAGATCTGTCACGCTCAACTCGGCTTTCTTTCTTCCCTTCAGAGAGAGAGGTTAAAGTGAGTGATGAGTTGCTCCATATGCTATTGTCTTTGTCAGTAGGTGATATTATGAGATAAATCGAATTAGGCTAAGGAGAGCAAATTAAGATATGAACTGTAGATACGAACTACATATGTAAAGTACGGAGTAACTCAATGTCTGATCGAAAGTGCATCCGGAAACAGAGGGTTTTGACGCCGTTTTTGGAGGTCTTTTCGCTGAGTGTAGACGCCTCTTTAACGTCCAAACGGGAGCCCAAATGGGCTCCCCAAGCCAAGACTACTTCGGTGTAGAGTTCCCAGTGCTGGATTACCTGTACACAGACGATCTGAAAGCCCAGCGCTTCCTGAATGGCACCACGGAAAAAGCCAATAAGCAAAGCGTCATTGGTCTCACTCCACCACGCTGACATTATTTATGTCGGATACCGTAGTACACCTTATCCGTGACCCTTGACATAGCCCACTTCACGAATGTTGCACCCTTTGTGAGGATCCGTCTTCGAAAAACCATTTTCCATTCTCAGGAACAGTCCCTCTCTGACGTTGAGCGGTTCTTATCATCGTCGTCACTGGCATCTATAAAAATGAGCCATATAATCCGCCTACTTGATGCCATCCTACACTATCCTTTCCATCTCCTCCATTGTTTGCTGCTACTCGCTTTTCGTAGTCTCAACCCTCGAGCAGTATTGTCAACTTGGTTACAGTTAAATTACTTGTCTCTATTAGCTACCCTTTCAGAGTTATTTCTTTATCGGTTACGCTGGCCGTCATCATGGGAAGGGTCCGTAGACCGCAGCCACACATTGAAAAGAAGTTATGTCGAGATGCTGCATGCTATGAGTCGCTCTATGGAGACGAAGACTGCACACCCGCTCTACGCGAAATCACTCCTGCGACCAAGATGTGGCACAGATGTGGAAAAAGTGGAAGGGGTAAGCCCATGCCTTGCAGCTTCCCCTTCCAAAGCCATAATCATACTAACGGAGTAATCTTTGTTAGGTACTGCATGCTCCGAACCTCTGATCCAGATCCTCTCCATCGTCTTTGCAATATAAATACAGTTAAGATCCACAGATTCATGCATTGGTATCTGGATCATCATGATATAGAAAGGCTGAATAGCTTCTATGTAAAGATGTGTTTCTGGAGGATGATGTACGCAGAGTGCTTTGGGGCAGTTGAAACTGAACATAGCGTCGGGGGAGTTGAGTTTGACTGCCCCAAAGAATTGCAGCTAAAACTATACACAGCACGCGTACTGCCATTATGCAATAGCTCCCCACAGTCAGGATATACTCGGGTCAGGTCTAGGAAGCTCATGGGAGAAGTTTTGGTGTCGGGTTGTGGTGCAGGTAGAGATTTAGAGCTGGATAATGTTGCAAACCATTCGTAGATTTCGCTTATTCATGAATGGGTACACCACTTATCGAAGGGAGGAACAACCTAACAACAGCATTATAAAAGCAGCTAGAATTTCAGTGAGAGACACTTCTATAGCATGTAGATAACTTAAAGACTTCAAATTTAATTGAATTGGGGTGCCTTGAGTAGTCTAACCTCACTTTTTAATTAACATGTTCCACTATCCCACTAGTTCACATAATTTGAATATAACTTTCTAAGAAATATATTAAATGATGTCATGGCCGACTTATAGTTAGCGGTCTGGGTGCCACAGGTGTCGGTCAGGGTGGTGGATCTGTGTCAGCTCAGCTGATTGTCACATAGGTAGGCTAGGGAGCGTTACTAGAATAGAGTATGATCATAGGCTATAGTCATGCCTAGCTACAACTAAGGTCTATCTAGGTAAAAACAAGTATTGACCGATGGGGTTTCTAGCGAAGGCTCCATCGGTCCTATATACACAGTTGAGGTCTGCCAAGATATTACTCTAGGCAACGCTGACTCCAACAAACATCAGCCTTTAAGGTTGCCCGACTGATTATGGTCAGACCCACTACTAACTATGACCTCGTACCAGGTCAGTGCCCATTTCCCTCTATATAATCAGTCGGTCTGGCCGACTACCTATACCTGGAACGGTCTTAGTCTACTGTGATACCAATTCTGACATGGCTATGGGTTATCGCCCCTTCTCCATTTGTATGGAAAGTTGGTCTAACCGACTACCTATACCTGGAATAACTTGGCTACCATGACAAATGGCTAAGTAATTACTATTTACTTATGTAGAAAGTGTTGTAATGGGAAAGTGCAGAACATATATTCTATACTACACAATAGATTAGATACACTACTAGTCAAGTAGTGTATACCATTTATTAACATCTCACCTTCACCAATAAGTGGGGGCCCCCAGTTATTGAGTATTCTATTCAATGAATGGTAGCTTCATTCACAAATGGTATATACTGCTTAATAAATAGTATACACTACCTATCAAATAGTGTATACTACTTATCAAATAGTGTATATAATTCATGAACACATAAGATTGATAAACAGTATATAATAATAATAAAAAAATAAGAATATGGATGACAATTATTCTACTTCCACAACTGATCTTGGCACGGAAACCTGTTTCTGTTATATATATATAGTATTGGAAAGGCTTTCAAAATTTAATAAAAGCATTAATTATACCTTCTTAGCTTTCTTTTATTAATCTTCTTAATGTCATGGCTGACTACGGTCGGCGATCTGGGTGCCGCAGGCGTCGGTCGGGATAATGGTTAATGTCGTCTGGCCGACCGTCACGTAGGTAGGCTAGGAAACGAGCTAAGATTAAACAGGGTCATAAACTATAGTCGGTCTAGCTACAACTAAGGTCTATCTGAGTAAATACAGGTATCGACCGATGGGGTTCCTAGTGAGGGCCCCGTCGGTCCTATATACGCGGTTGGGGTCCGCCAAGGCATTGCTCTGGGCAACGCTGCCCCCAACAAACATCGGCCTTCATGGTCACTCGACTGACTATGGCCGAGCCCCCTACTGGCTGTGACCTTGCACCAGGTCAATAGCTTCTTCCTTCTGTATGGTCGGTCGGCCTGGCCAACCACCTATACCTGGATTGGCCTTGGTGCGCCGTGGTGCCAATCTTGGCATGACCCTAGGTGGTTGCCCCTTCTCCTCCTGTATGGGCGGTCGGCCTGGCCGACCGCCTACACCTGGAACAGCTTGGCTGCTTTGACATTAGCCTCCCATTTCGAGGCTGAGGTCCCTCGAGGCCTAGGGGTTGTTCTGCCCAAGATAGTGAGGTCCGTTGCTGCTTTTTTGTACATGCTATCATGATTGTTTTTGTTACAATTACTGTCCTTTCGTTGCGTATCCAGCCCTTTTCAAGGCCTTATACTTGGCTTACGGGCTTCCTTTGTTGGCCGCTGAGTTCTAGGTGTCGGTCGTCATCGCGGTTGGATCCTTGAGACCTGTTCTTTTGGTTGTCCGATATGTTGGCCTTATCCTGGTATATAACCTGAGGCCAACAATGCTGATCCTGTCTTTTTGGCTTCTGGCTGACAGTCTTTTCTCTGTCAGTCGTCTCTACCATAGTCAGTTCATTGGTTCGGGGGTCGGTCGTCGGCTAGGAGGTCAGTCTACTTTCTGCCTCCTTTCCCCTTTCTTTTTGGCTCCCAAGAGGCCCTTCCGGTCTCTGTAAGTTCATTTTTCCTTTTCTGGGTGTTTTTCATGGGGGTTTCGTTGTTGTTGTTTTGTTGTTTTAGCTGGTCGCCCTAGGCAACTGCGCGTCTTTTTAGAAAACTCCATCGTAAGTTTTTTCTTGTTCTTCACGCTACCATCACTTCAACATGACCAACCTTCCTCTAAACGCCACGCCCTCACGGGTTAACATCACCTCCCTGCTTTCTCCTGCCCCCGCGTCAACCTTTGGGCATTCCTCTGGGCCTTCCCGCCTACTTCCACCACTTTGTCACGGCATGCCAAGCCATTCCAGGTGTAGGTCGGTCGGCCAGACCAACCGACCATACAGGCGGAGACTGGCAGCGGCCATAGTATAGGCCACAGCCATCAGGACTCGGCCGAGGTTGGCTGAGCAACCCCGAAGTCGGGTGTTTGTTGCGGGTCGGAGGCGTTGCCCAAGGCAACGCCTTGGCGGACCCTAACCACACAGCCGCATATATATAGGACCGATGGGAGACCCTCTAGAACCCCCATCGGTCAATATCTTTACCTACCCAGAAAGACCTTAGTTGTAGCTAGGCCGACTATAGTCTATACCATATCCTATACCTGTCCTGCCTCCCTGTCTACATACGTGATCGTAGGCCGAGCCGATGCAGCCCCATTGTCCCTGACTGACGCCTACGGTACCCCGACCGCCGACCGCTAGTCGGCCGTGACAAGCTTCCGACGTCCTACCCTTCTCCTTCTTCCTCCGAGTATCCTTTCGTTGGGGGGCCCATTGTCATTGCCGCCCTCCGATTTCCTCAGGGGCTGGATGCTCTGGTGGCGGTCGCATCTGCCGCTGTCGCCTCGTCTCCTGTGGTTGGTCCCCAAGTTGGTGGCTTCACAGCCATCAACCATACCGCATCCATCACCACAGTCATGGCGACACCTAGTCGCCAACCCTCTGGTCCCCCTACCCACCTCCCTGGGTCCTTGACCCTTGAGGGGTCAGTCTCACCCATCGCGGGCTCTGATGTCATTCCTCCTATTTTCGAGGACGACACTAATCATCCCGCGTCGGCTGTTTCTGGCTCCCCGGGACTTCCTACAATCGTTGCCATCCCCGTCGCCAGCCTCTCAGCTCCTCTGCGTCCGTCCTTGCATGTTATTGGCTCCAGCCATAGCAAGACACAGCGGAATGCCCTTCTGAGAGTTAATAAGATACTGGTCAGGGCGGTTCCACTGTCCGGGGGTGCTCGCTGTACTGCCTGTCGTAGGAGCGGGCAGCCATACTGCTGGGTTGGTCTTCCTGCGGCCGGAAAAGCCTTTGCTTGTGGCCTGTGCACCTCAAAAGCTCAGGGATGTGCTGTAGTGAGACTTGTTTCTTGTTCCCTTGTTTTCCTACTAATTGTTCTGTAGGATCCCCCGACCCCTTAGTCGACCGCCAACCCCTTGATCCCACTCTCGGCCTTCGTGCCCATCATGTCCAGGGGTCTGGGATCGGGGGATGTCAACCGCCTGTCTGACGGTGACCATGGCGACGAAGAGATATTCCTCCTCCCCCTCCCCAACGGACTACTCGGCAGTGCCGTGGTCCGTTGGTTTCAGGGATTCCACACCCCCGGGAGCGCGTAGCCCTCGGGAGTCCGGTAGGTGGATCGTCTTTTCTTCCTTTATTTGGTTTTGCTAACTGGCGTAGGTCAAGACCAACCAGCTTCCTCGCGGTCATGGTCGTTGTCGTCGTCCCGTCCGTGGCCCTGTTCGTCGGCCACGGTCAGTTCATCGGCGATGCCGATTCCCTTTCACTCGCCGCACCGCCTCTCCTGTTCGTTTCTCCTCCGTTTCCTCTGGCCATGGTCCTGTCTTTCGACCATGGTCAGGCTCGCATTCTGGGTTATCCCTTCGCCCGGATGCTCATCATCATCTTCTCCTGGAGAACGAGCTTCGGGCGCTGTAACGTACCGTTGCAGCCCAGGCCCAGACGATTGCTGCTTTGCAACAGCAAATTGCAGCGCAGGATCTGACTTTTCAGAACCTGCAGGATTCGGATGTGGTGCGTTCGTCGGAGATAGGACGGTTTCGCCTAGCTCTCAAGTGTCTTGGATGATGGGTCGGTCGTTAGTTTCCTTTGTTTCTCTCCTTTTCCTTTCCTGTATACTGGCTTTTTGTATTTCTTTTTCTTTTTGTGTTTTTTTATTCCTTTTGCGTTTCTCGATCATGTATTTTTCAGAATAGCAATTGTCTTACCATCCAACTGTGTTACTTTGGTCCCAATGTGATACCTTGTGAAGTAAATTTAGAGATTATAGTCGTAGCCTTTTTGCTTGCTCTAGGTTGTAGGCCCTGGTTTCGTGGCGTAGTGAGTATGAAATTCTCTGACTGCCTCTTCTGCGTTAGCCGTATCGTCGGCCGATTGCCATGTCGCCTCGATAAGTGGAAATCCTGCCCATTTTATCAGGTATTGCAGGGTACCAAATGTACAATTTTCGTCAGTCGGTCAACTACTACTAATATTGAGTTGAACGTGCATTCCGGTCTAGCCGGATCTTGCGATGGTGGGAGCTTCACAATGAAGTCGGTCGATAATGACTCCCATGCCATATTCGGTATCGTCAATGGCTGCAGTAGGCTGAAAGGTTTGTGGCGTGGCGACTTGGCCCTGGCACAAATATCGCAGGTTGCTGCATAGGTTTCCACATACTTCCTTGCCTCTGGCAGGTAGTAGTTCCTTTCCAGTAGTTCTAACGTTTTGTCTCGACTGGGATGGCCTGCCGTTGGCCTATCATGGTGTTCTGCCATTAGGCTCAGGCGGATATCTTTGTCATCCGGGACATAGATTGGTCCCTTGTAAAGTAGAATTCCATCTTCGCTAGCTGAGAATTCTGACCCTTCTTTGTCGGCCTCTTTCTTAGCCTTCTGGCAGGCTTCATCTTTGGCGTAGGCCTCCTTTAG
>JAJDMY020000346.1:0-45896 GCA_022345705.2 Sabuloglossum arenarium
GCAATGCCAAGGTGAGTCAAAGAGTATTCAGCTGCAGTGAGACAGGGTGTAGTGCATCAGATGAGTCGCGATCCTAGGGATTTACCGGCTGGTGGGAAGTCGAAGTCATAATTAGAAGTAGCCCTATGCTTGTCCTGTCCGTTAGCCTAAGACACAGGGAAATGGAGGGAGGGGCAGGGCAGTGCATGCATGCATGAATACCGCCAATTTAGAAAACCCCTCATCAGAGAGCAATGTTAAGGGCAGGGTTGGAGGTGGGAAATGGGCGAGGACAAAGGTCGAGAAGAGGTGGGAAATGGCGATGACTTTATGTTGTGGCCCTGCGGTGACCGACAAAGCGGCAAGCGAGGCGCCAACCCCAAAGAGGCAAGTCTAACTAGAAGCGGCAATTCATCAGGAATAATTATATATATATATATATAATGCAAAAACTTCCTGAAGAAGAAGAAAAGATTAAAATAAAATAAAAATAAAAAGCAAATATACAATCACGTGAACATCCCCAAATCCTTCCTTCCCCCCTCCAGCGCTTCTTCTTCCTTCGTCCCAAAACCCTCACATGCGGAAAAGAAAAATTAAATTAAATTAAAAAAATTAAAATAAAAATAAAAAAATGCCCCTCTCCTTCCCCGCCCTCGCCATCATCGCCATAGCTTGCTCAATTCTCTTCCTAGCATACAGTTCCCAGCTCCTCTTCCTCTATACACTTCCCGGCGAACTCACTGCTCCTCAGGCTGTCCGGTTTAACCTACTCGTGGCCTGTGTCTGGCTTTGCTATGCGAGGGCTTGTTGGACTGATCCTGTCGGGGGGGGGGAGGGGAAGGGGAAGGTGGAAGGTGGGGGGAAGGGGAGCTGGTGTAGGAAGTGCGGAGGGGTGAAGCCGGAGAGGGCACATCATTGTGGAACTTGTAAGAGGTAAGCTGTTTATTTACTTCTATTCCCTTTATATGACTTGTTCATTCCAACCCCCCATCTTAAGAGGGGGAAAAAAAAAATAACAATTGAACACCTCAGATGCATCCCCAAGATGGACCACCACTGCCCCTGGACAGCAAACTGCGTCTCCCACCACACATTCCCGCATTTCCTCCGCTTCCTCCTCTACGCCGTACTCTCGATGGGGCATCTCGAGTACTTCCTCCTCGTCCGAGCCGCGTACATCTGGAGACATCGGGAGTTACCTAGTGTATGTTTTGTTCTTTCTCAATATATTCTATTCCCAAGCTTCAATCTTCTTTTCCCCTTGCAATTGGACTATAAAAACATCAGAATAAAATTTATAGTGAAAAGCTATTTTTTTTTTAAACTGACGATGACGACAGTATCTCGGACCCTCTGTGTGGCAGTTAATCCACCTCCTCATCCTTCTCGTGCAGAATTCCGCCATGCTTTTCGCTGTATTCATTTTGTTCATGCGCTCGTTGTGGTCATTGGTCACGAACACGTATGCTATTGAGAGCTGGGAGATCGAGCGCCACGAAGCTCTTGTTCGTCGTGCACGGGGATTGGGCGGTTATGTGGATGGTCCAGGGGGTGTGCGGGTCAGGGTCAAGAAGCAAGAGTTCCCATATGATATCGGCATATGGAAGAACATGAAGCAGGGCATGGGTAGCGGTAATGTAAACAAAACTTCATTTTGCTATTTTGCCATCTTTTCCCCTCCGATTTCATTTCGAGTTTAACATCGTCTCCCAAAATTGACGAAAACACAAACAAAAGATCCTAGCTTGGTTCTGGCCATTCGCCACAACCCTATCCCAAGAAAGCGGCCTCACCTTCGAGGTCAACGGATTCGAAGGTAATTAAAACAGGCCACCTACCCTTCTTACCCCCACTCGAACCGGCATTTATCTCTAACTCTACCCCCAAAACAACCTACACACATAGACCAATCCCTCAACTGGCCCCCACCAGATCCTGATCGCATGTCCTCGCGGCGGGCCTTCTTGCCACCGCAACAGGACTCTTTCACCCACAACACTGGCATAGATGTGGTACCGCCAATAGCTCAGCAACACAACATCGACATTGCAGCCTTCCGCCGTCGGCAGCACGAGGACCTGAAACGCCGACTAACAACGCAGTACTATCAGCAGCAGCAACAGCACCAAGACGAGCCTCAATATCCCACATATGAGAGCGAAAACGGAGAGGAAGAAGAGGAAGGAGATCACGAGGAAAGCATCAGTGGTGGGTCCTCGGAGAAGGGCAAGAGCGAGCGTGGAGATGGTGGATGGAGGAACTCCGAGGGTGATCGCCTAAGGGACTTCGGGGTGGACGATGAAGACGACGAAGACGACGAGGAAGACATACCTCTTGCAGAACTCCTGCGAAGACGGCATGCCGGAGGAGGGGGTGCGACTGCCAGTGCGACAACACTTGTGCTTGCTGATTCTTCACCGCCACATCCACCGGAACCCTCCCGCGGAAATATCAGGAAAAAAATATGAATTCAACTTCACCCCTGCCATCTAAGAAGGAAAAGTCAAGGGGGATAGTATTGCAACACCAGTCGAAATTTTCATTTATTTTTGGGAGGGTGTTCGTCCCCCCCCTTCCGCTTCAGGGTGTAATACCAGCATAGCTTTTGTTATTACGGGTTCGACCCAGTATATCGGTACCGAAAACCGCCTAAATGAATAGGAGGGTGCTTTCAGGCTGTAACACAATGCGCAGACGTGTCCAGGGGTTTTTTTGCCCCATGTGAAGAAAAAAGAAAACCCTCTCAACCAGGAGCTCTCAAGCCTCCCTTACAGACTTGCCAAGGTTGTTATTGGAGCAGGAAGAAAAGAGAAGGGAAAGAAAAAGAATATAAAAAAAGAAAAGAAAATATCGACTTTCCAGTGCGACGTGTAACACGCACGACACAGCCCCGAAAAGGGCTGCGTGACGGGACAGGGGGAGAGCACACATCATGTCCAAGTTAACCTGAAGCTGGGGGGACTCGGGCCGGGTATGGAATGAAAATTTACAGACAACCCGATACATGGGAATGTGGGAGGGAAGACCATTACCCATCGTCACCCACCATCACTCACCTGTCTGTAATGAGTCGTATATGACACGTAACACGGATAGATCGATCCATTTAGCCTCTGTGCTGGAGGGGAAAAACAAAAATACGTAAAAAGCGGGGTAAACGTCCCAAAATTGCCTGTCAAGCCAACAGCGCATCATTTTCCCATCCGTTCAAGCGCGTAAAACGAGAGATCGTATGTTTTATTTAGCTTTCTCGAGCCATCATGTAGCACCAAATGGACAGAGTGAGGAAAGTTTTAGTTTCACATAGCGATGTCATGTGGAAGACTGCAGTTTTCGAAGCAGAGCTGCTGTCGGTTGCTGTTGGCTGCTCCGATGGGGACAAGTTCGTATCGACGAGAAACCGAGATTGGAAAGCATCGTGGCATCAAGGGGTTAGGCGGTTGTTTTCCCAAGGTTGAAGTCTGAGAACCCAGTCCTCGGTGCCCATAGCTTCGGATGGGGTAATGGAGTTCGCCCCGTGCCTACGGCTTAACCCGACTCGCCGACAGAGTACGATGTAGGTCCCGACAAGGCACCTCCTCTCCCGAAAGCTGCCAAGGCTTGCGTGGGTGTAATCTGATCGGCTCTTTGCCACTGGAAAATCAGGGGAAATTCTTCCAGCCGAGAGGGTGTGGAGCGGGATTGATCCAGATGGCTGGCTCCACTTTTTCCCTTTGCTTTTACTCAGCCCAGCAGATTGGCTCAGAGTCTATGTGGCGCGCAGCTCGTGGCGACCTCTTCGCGATGGCTCTCAACCAATAACCATCATCTCCTGGGCTAAGACATAGAAAAGGTATTTCTTCATAATTTCAGTCTCCACCACTGTGAGTGTGGGGGGTTAGATCAAACCTTCGAACAGCCACTAGGGCGTCACAGGCGAGAAAAATCCTTTAAAACCCTGCATTTCTCCACCAATATAATCAGTCACGTCAATGTCACGATGTTGACTGGCGGTGGGAAGACTTACGACATTACCAAATCGTGCGCCTCATTGCGTGTTGGAGGCTCGGGTCTCTTGTTCCATTATTAGACGGAAAAGAAAAATAAGAAAAATCTAGATGATGTCAGTCCAGTCATAGGTAAACGGTGATCCAGTAGATGACAGGAAAAATGTGCAATGGCCAAACAGGGATATAAGTTCCAGGTTAAAATGATGAACGATGGTTCTCCGGACATGCCCGGCGAACGCTCCAGTAGAGTACCTTTCCGTAGCGTGGGGGTGGAGCCCAAGTCAGCTGAGAGATGCCGAACAACGTAAACGAAACGGGCAAGGCGACGATGAAAGAAGAGCCATAAAAAAAAATACCAAAAAAAGTAAATACTGCATTCGGCCAAATAATCAAGCGAGATGGGGAGCGAATTTTGCGCGCGGAAAAACTGCCACGCCCTTGTTGCAGCTTTGCAGAAGGCACAGTAGGCAGGTTTGTTGCAGGAAAAAGACAGCCAAGTGTATGTAGTAGACTATGTGTGTACAGCTTCACGATCTCACAGCCACAACCAGCATAACAAGCATAACGATCGTTTTCGTCACCCGACAAGGCTCTCACCTCGCAGTGAGTGAGACAAGCAAGCCATTGCAGTGCCGTAGACCGCTGATCCCCATCCATCCTGTCTTTGCAATCACTCGTACCGGATTTAACCTCCTGTTGGCCTATCAGACATGCGCTGCCAGCAGTGGAATCAGTTGACCCGTGGACGGAGCAATCCTTGATCACCTGCTGATGTGGCCTGAGTTGTAATGTTGGGGTTCCTGGGAGATGACGGATTCCTCGACCGTGTTCTGGTCGAGATGTACGCACTCATTGGAGGTGACAGCGCGGTGTGTGCCTCAGCTCATGAATGACATAGCAAACTCAGGAAATGAGTGGAGAGTGACGCGGATGTCCGATTTCAGATCGGAAAAACCAAAAGCCACAACAAGGTCAGTCAGTATGAAACGAGGAACATCACAGTTATGCGGCGTTCAAGCTGGAATCAGTGCATCCGCCGGGATTGTACAAGGCCTCATGGTCAGATGTCAACCACGGTTGCCTACCAATTTGCGGGAACCCCCCACACTTTTTCATACCAAACTGCCCGTCGCATGATCTATTGACAAAGTGCGCCAAGTGGCCGGGTGGTTAGAACCATTATCTTTTGATGGCAGGGCCGCACGCGTAGCCGTGGCCGAGTTCGGTGCACAATCCGATGATCAGGACCGTGGCCGAGCATTGTTGGTTGTTGTTGAGGCGGCTCTGGGACATTTTGATTGTCATCTCAAAGAATCAGGCGAATATGTAACAGCGGCACAGGAGATACGTTTGCATGTTTCCCTCAGCCCGGTCCGTGTCCGAGATACACTACCTAGGGCACCCCCACACTTGCACGACCCCTGCGGAGGACCGACCCAACGCCGTGGGATAGCGTCCTAACGTGGCAAAGATCTCAAGTGATCGTCATGGTCGCTTGTCGTTGAAGAGACGGCCGTCTGGGGGAACAGGATAATCCAAAATCCTGTGGTAAGGACGCAAGCCCTGCTTGGGTCCTGATTTGAGTATGGTAGTACATGCACCCGTTGTGGCTGGACTGACCGACATTATGCCAAAAGAAAACATTGACGCTGGGTTCCAAAGTTGCTGTGTTGACTGTAGCAGCCAGGATGCCTGGAATCTGCGCGTGGACACAAAACAGCGGTCTCGCGATCACACATTACCAAGACGACGCGGATATGCCACGGCAGCTGAAGAACGCAAAACATGCATGATTGGGTGCAAGAAGTGTGAAAAGTGAAAGTTGCGTTATTGCTGACGGGCCGCAGCTCGGCCTCGATCGTAAAAGTTGGTAGGGCGACGAGCAGTGGATGGGATCAGTTGGGTTGGTAGATAGCGGGACCAGTTAGAACAGTGAAACAGTGGAGCAGTGGAGCAGTGGAGCAGTGGAGCAGTGGAGCAGTGGAGCGGTGGAGCAGTGGAGCAGCGGTGGAGCAATGAGCTGTGGAGTGTGGAGTGAAGCAAAGCAATGGTGGAGCAGTACGAGCAGAATGGGCAGTCCTGGAGTTGGTAGTGTGAAGGAGTGAACGAAGCACGGCCTTCTCGCCTGTTGTTCGTCGCCGCTGCTTCGCCTGCTTCACTCACCAACTCCAATGCCCTATGTACCCCCATTCTAGTTCAATTCAAGGTCGCCCCGTCGCCCGCCACCAAGTACTTAAACCCTCCGAGGGACCCATCCATCGCAAGATGAAGAAGCCATTGCCCACAATAGATTGCCCGCCGCCTTCTGTCTTTCAATTGACTATCTCCTTCCTCTTTCCGCATTCGTCGTCTCTGGTAGAACAGCCCTCCTTGTTCTTCCCGCCTTACATCCCACACACTCTCAACAAAGACAGGCCATGCCGCCGCACAACGATGCTCCATCGCTGCCGGGCAGCTATAGCGACCATTTCAGCTCCATGATGTTAGGCGACCACCCTTCCTCCATGATTACCGACACATTGAAACCCTCATATGTCGGTCTACAGTATGCCGACTCGCTCTCCGACGACACGCTGACAGACTCGGATGAAGAGACAACCACCCGTGCCGAACGTCCTCTCGTCCCCGGGGTTTATGTGCCTACTGTTGCCTTCTTCAATAAGGTCAACGAGGACCTCGATCTCGTAACAATCGCTAGACATGCTGTGCGGTTGGCAGAGGCCGGTGTTGCAGGCTTGACGACACAAGGCTCGAACGGCGAGGCTGTCCATCTTAGTCACCAAGAAAGAAAGATCGTGACCAGCACCACACGCAAGGCACTAGACAACGCTGGGTTCCCCAACATGCCAGTCATCGTGGGGTGTGGCGCCCAGTCGACCCGCGAAACGATCGAGCTCTGCCGCGAGGCGCTCCTATCAGGTGGCGACTATGCGTTGGTGCTGCCACCCTCCTACTACCGGCCACTCTTCAAATCAGAATCGATAGTGGAATTTTTCAAAGATGTGGCAAGTGCCTCGCCGATCCCCATCCTGATATACAACTACCCCGGTGCGGTTTCTGGGATCGATCTCGACTCGGATACCATCATCCAGCTGAGCAAACATCCCAACATTGTCGGTTGCAAGCTGACGTGCGGCAACACGGGCAAGCTTAACCGGATCGCTGCTGCGACCAACGCCCGCACCCCTGTGGACGATGGCTCAGGCTTCATGTGCTTGGGCGGCTCTGCGGACTTTACGCTCCAGACGCTCCTCGGTGGGGGTTCTGGCACCATTGGCGGACTAGCAAACATTGCACCCAAGGCCTGCGTCAAGGTTATTAAACTCTACACGGCTGGCAATTATAAGGAGGCGAAGAAATTGCAAGCCGTTGTTGCGCGAGGTGACTGGGCGGCCATCCAGACCGGCATCATCGGCACCAAGAGCGCGTTGGAATCGTACTTTGGCTATGGGGGTTATGCACGAAAGCCATTGCCTCGCCCGACGCCCGAGGAAGCCGCGAGGTACGCGCAGGACTTCAAAGAGCTTGTGGCGCTTGAGAAGACCTTATAGCATTTAATGTCCTGTTCTTTATTATCTGTCTTGTTTCTCTTCTTAGTCCTCGTGCCCTTTCTCATTTGCTTTCTCGTCAAGGGTCTGTAGACAGATCCATCATCCTGTTTGGGAATATTGGGTAGTGTACAACCCCATTTTCCCCTCCCCTGTCTCTTGCCTTTTTACTCACCTCATCTGGTTTATTGTAGCGTGCGGAATTGAACAGATCTCCTAGGCTTGGAAAAGGATAATACAGACTTTGTCGGTATCAGGGGCTTTTTCCTCCGTCTTCCTATCTCTCAAGTCGTAATCCAAAGAAAAGCGTCTAGAGGTATTGTGTGCCATCATGGGCGTTTGTTTCAAAAGAGAAAGAGCATTTTTCTCTCGCACCTTCGAGCGGGGAAAAATTTAATTTTGTCCTACGTCCTGTTTCATCTCTGAAAGGCGAACCAACTTTTATTCAAGGTCTCTGTTGATCGATTCTTTGTGCCGTGTCTTAGGGGTTTTGCGGTGAATTATTTATACTCCTTTTCCTATGCAAAAAAAAGAAAAATCAAACCCAGATTATAAGAGAGAGAGAGACGAGAGAAAAGAAAAGAAAAGAAAAGGAACAACAAATTTTTTTCTGATCTCTCTGCGCCCTTTTCCAAGTCTGCTGACTACCGTCTCCCTTTCTCACATATTCTGGGGCAAAAAAACATTTTCCGGTTCGAATATTTCCTGCCTTGTTCCTACCAGCAGGAGAGAATATCAATTCTTCAACCCCTAACGAGACAAGAATATTCGAAACCCAATAAATGCAAACGTCGTCTCGTCCTTGCACATGCCAGCCTACAAGCATATTGACAAAGGCATGATATAGACCCCCACGCACTTTCTGCAGGGAGCAGAAAACGGAAGCCTTTGCCTTTCAGCTTACGGCCTCCAAGCGACTCATTCATCACGATTCCAGTGATCGCTCACCACATACAAAAAGAACAAAAGAACTGCCAAGAGAAATATAAAAAAACGCCCCTCCCAAGAAGAAAAGGCATGTGATGAGAAGAATAGCCCGAGAACAAACAACCAAAAAATCCCTCCACCCTCTCAAAACAAACCAGGGATCAGAGAATAGAGATCGTTCCGGGGAAGCGGGGTGCATGAACTGCGATGGCTTCGATGATGGGATGCATATGTACATACCTAAATACGACCGGCTGATGTTCGTTCGTAACAACGCCGTGCAGGAACTAGATTGACCTTGTGTATGTGAAAAAAAAATAAAAAATAAAAAACAGCGAGATAGATAACCACCAACAACTCGTTAACCCTGAAAAGACATGCATATATACATATATACATATATACATACACACACACACACACACACACACATAAATCACGTGTATATCCGAGGCAATTATTCAACATGCGCACACGCAACCAACAAATCTACCCTCTTGGCGGAAGTGGCAAGGAGAGTAAATAAATCAAGAACTTCTTCACGGTGGGTCGGGAGAAAAGTGAGTGGGTGGGTTCTTGTTGTGATATCCATACGTTGTTATGCCCTTTCGTTTCATTTTTTCCCATGCACCACCCCTACCTACCTACCTACCTACCTACATGCGGTGTTTGGTTCTCCGCGGGGGGGGGAGGGGGAGATGGGGGTGTTTGGATGATTTGATTTGATTTGATTTGATTTGATATTTGTGGGTTATTGGAATTGGATATGGGAGCTTGGGGTGGGGATGGGGCGGTGAGAGGAGGGAGCAGGGTTGGTTTTTGTTGGGGAGGGAAAACCGGGGGTTTCATCCCTGGAGTTTATGAGAAGAAGGGCTTGGCCCCATCTCACTAACCCGCTTATTAAGATTTTAACATTTTCTAAAAATAAAATAATAAAAAATAAAAAAATATAAAATATAAAATCGTCCAGGGATTGTTATTATTATTATTATTATTATTATTTCTTTCTTCTTCTCTATCATTCCCCTTTTGAAAAAGGAAAGAAGAGTTGGAAGGTTCTGTCCCCCCCTCCCTCACAATCTATCTTGTGCTGAAATATACACACATGATGATAAAACAACGATGGCGAAAAGGGAAGGAAAAAAAAAAAAAAAAAAAAAATTAATGAATGAAAGCTCTACCTATCTCCTCCTCCCTTCTTCAGATCCTTTCAAATCTCATCCCCATACCCAACACCACCCGGTTTTCCCATTCGTCAGCTATATAACTCACCAGAAACGCAGACAAAGTCGTGCAGGGTATATTGGGTAACTCAAAACCAACGGGGAAGGACGAAGCCAGAAAATAGTATCAAATGCCGCATAAGGGACATATCCCATGTGACCTCCTCCGAAATTGCCTCCGCCACCAACAAGACCATGGATTGTGTTGTGTATGGCCTCAAGGGAATCGGAGCCTGTTACCGGAGCCGTTCGTATCGGGCCCACCGCGCCAGTGTTTGAGAATGGACGATACTGCGTTTCTCCGGTGAGAATTAGATATGTTCAGTCATGGATCCTGCGCTTGTTCAGACGGCAGGCCCGGCATATAGGAAAACGAGAGGATGATGACTTGTGACTCAGCGTTGCCCGCCAGATCTTGGTTGACCAGATCTGGGTGGCTTTTGCCGTTTCCCGTCAACATGACGGACAGTGTTTGGAAACGTGGAGCCACATCAGTCGCAGAATGACCATAAGTTATAAGTTCACCATGAGATGCAGCGTCCGTCGTTGTAGGACAGGCATGAGCGTCAAAGATAAGATAGGAGAGCCCAACAATTTTATTAGAAGGGAAGAACGACGAATTTGGTTTCTGGTGAAAAATGTGGGTCGCTAAAGGATTTGGTATGGTCTGTGGGCCGCTCGGCGCGGTGATCAAGATCGTCGGCGTGTTGCACAGGTCCGGCATCGCAGCGCTGCAGGCCCAGTCCCAATAGGAAGCGCGAAACGTGATTGCGGCGGCCTTATACGCCGCAACACGTCCCGGCGGGTACAGGGCTGCGATCTCCTGGACGTAATTCTACAAAATTGCTAATGTGGGGTTATATTTCGTTAGTGGAAGCTAGCTCCTTAAACTTAGATCCTAAAAGACGGACCTACCTCGTAGAGAGCAATGTATGGTCGATGCCATGTCGGAAACAAGAGCTGTACAGTTTTTACCCGCTGTCAGACAAACAGTGGTTGGCGATATAGAATCGGGGAGGCGTTACGCTTGAATGAGTACAGTATCCGCTAGGATATCTCCCATTCACATTGTCCCAAGCGTAGTAGGGACGCCCATGGATTCCTATATACAGTCAGCACATTGAATTTCTAAAAAGGAAAAAGGCAGATCCTCTGAAAGAGAACCATCTCTTTCCCAAGGATGAACGAGAACAAACCTGCAGCTTGGAACCAAGACAAGAGTTGAGATTGATCATCTGCCATGGTGAACAGGATGGTTACGTGAGAGGAAGGAAGCAGGAAGATGATGATACAACAAGAAGGGAACAATGCCTTGTGTCTGACAAACATCGACTTGGAAGTGAAAATAAAAAAATAAAAACTTAAAATTTCCCTTTCTTCCCGCTAGACTGGGATTCATCACCGTTGCCATCTCCCCATCTGCTGAAGGAAGTGTTGTTTGTCTCTGCTCGCCGGCAAGGTGCATATCCGCTCGACGCTATTGCACGTTTTCTGGATGGAGGACTTGTGAATTTCTTGACCTGCGTGAGGCTGAAATAGAGTGTATGGCCTTTCCTCAATATCTCCCTCGTATCCGTTTAATGCTTCGCTCGCCCTTCGTTTATATCAAGTTATCATCTCCTAAATGAATGAACATCGGTTGGGTCGGCCCGGAATTCAAGTCAAGAGCAAGGACAAGGTGGGTCAAAGGTCGGATCACCCTGTAGAACTCTTGCTATAGTTACACTATACGGGTAGACTTCGTCCTTCCTCCTTTAGTAGGTCGTAGGACACATCTTAATTTATGCGGTTGTTGCACTCATTCAATATCCATTTCCGATGATGCCCGAGGACTTAACGCCTTCCCCCGCGATTTTCAAGGCGGTGGATCCATAGCAGGTAAGTGGATACCCGCTGCACACGACTATCACCCATGCCTGTCAATTAGATCAGGAAAATATCGACGAAAACGGGCTTGAGAAGTACCTAAGAACCGCTGGCCGAGTCAATAATAAATGCGGAGATGACAGGGCATTAGTTTCCCTCACAAAGTCGCGTATCTTGTCAGTATGGCAAAGATCATTGTAATATCACGAAAGCATGAAATTTCGCTTTTCGACTCCTGGGGACGGACTTTTTTTTTGGGAAAACTCAAAATTCAAAATTCAAAAAATAACCCCTAGGTAGAAAGAGAAACGCCGCTTTTGCCCAATGCTCTAATGATTTGTTGTTATAACTGCTCCGTGATGCTTTGTGTTGAGACAAAAACGGCTGCTGCCAGACTCAAGCCACAGAAAATTCTCTCCAGTTCATACGCGGACCTCTAGATCTGGAATTCTAGAATCTTTGAAAATTCCCCAACAGGTTGGGGTGGATGTTCAGGAATCAACCGCCAACCTTCTCCGAAGGCCTATTTCAATCTCTCTTCTTAATGCTAACACCTCTAGACGGCTTCTTGCTGTCTGAAACACTGCCATTCAATAACTCTTCTTTGACCTGCCCGGGGGATACTTTATCCGGATTAATTGTCAAGCAACTGATGCCTAGGTAGTTGCATATACTCCCAATGACCAAGAACGCCCAGCGGAAGTAGACCACCAGTGCAAATGCGAAATAAGCCCTTAGATACGATATTTCGACTGTCGCACTTACTGCATTCAGGCCAAGACGAGGCAGGTTTCCTAGCACAGCTCCACCGACGAGAGGAGCCAACATAACAGTCCAGTAAGGAAAGGGCTGGCGGGTCAGATGTGCTAAAATGATCTTCGTAGTCATACGGCCGAAGACAAATGACATGGTCAAGCAAAAAAGTACCAGTCGATTTTCCTTCATTAATGTGGAGTATGGTGAGTACAGCCAGGTGCCGCTAGACAGTGTGAATATGACCATGGGAGTCCATTCCAAGAATACGGGGGCGACGGGGAGATTGTTTCGCTGACGAGCCCGGATCACATTGTACACACAGAACGGGAGGTGGACAAAGAGAAAGCTGCCTAATAGGATGGGAACCCACAGATCGCGAACAGAGTAGTCGCCAAAGAGTTCAGGGTGCCCGACTAGGTCGGTTATGCGGTATGTCCAAGTTTCGGGTCCGTAATAGCCAGAGATGATCATAATTGTGCAGGCAAGGATTAATCCCTCTTCTCAAGGGGTCAGCGGTCCGGCGTACCAAATCATATATGGGCGGAATAAATAAAACAAACACGTACCAGTCGGGCCATTGAAGTAGCCTAGGTAGAGCGTGTGTGTGTGGTACGTCTCCCAAGTGGAGAAGAACATTGGCAGACATGGGATCAGTGCAGTGAAAACACCTGTCTTGGAGGCACCTAATCCCATAGCCGCAGTCTCGCAAAGGCTCGCGAGTGTACAGTTTAAGGAGTCAATTCCATGGCTGAACATGTGTTAGCATCGCAACTGCCCCTCTGCGCATCCTAGCATTCCAAGCCATACTCAAAAAGTTCACCTAGTCCACTTGACGTTCCTGTCCTGCGCGCTTGCTTGCCGTCAACATTGTCCATTGTTGAGTACCTGATAACGCCGATTGTCCTCAGTTAGCCTCTCTATCCCACCATGTGGTTGTTTCCTTGTGATCTCAAAGCATTTGGCTCACATCCATAGTCCCAAGGCAAAGCTGTAGTAAAGCCAAGGCGGGCCCTGTACTCAACGACATTGCATGTTAGCAATTGACGGCAGGCACTGTGTCTATTCACGGAGTATCAGAAGGCATCAATACCGGTCCAACGAGGTCAGGCATCCATATCTCTAAGCAGATAACATTTGCTAGAATACAAAAGAAACCAATAAGCGTCACCATGTTGGGGGCTAGCCACAGCGGCAGAAGCTGAACGAAGCCATTCCACTATCCACCAGCCGGAGATATCAGTAAAACAAGCCGAATTCTGTACGTAGAACACCTATTGATGCATCGGGTAGGCATACGTAGTGCTTGAGGATATATCTCGAAATTAACGACTTGTCGACACTCGAGTACTTGTAGGACTTGAGGTGCGACAGAGCTTCTTCTGAGACGCACTCATGGGCTGCAGTACCTGTGCAGTTTTGATTTAGTAAATAATGACTGAAACTGCGAGAGCCTCCGATAGAACATAGAAGTGTAACATATATGCAAGAATGCGGGGATGAGTGGCAGAAAGTTGACCGCAACTAAGGGCGGTCAGCAAATAAATAGGCTTACTTTTCCCCATCCCGGTGGAAAAAAAAAGCCAAAGACGTGCGATAGAGTGGACAGCCTTATTCCGAGAGAGAAGGGGGAGGTATGGAGGGAGAATGGAGCCTGAATGATTACAAGGTGGTCTTTTCAACTCTGCATGGTGCGATGAGGGTAGCGTGGAGAAGACCAAGTTCGAGATTCCAAGCGAGGACGTAATATTATTTGGCTAACCCCATCAGCTCGAGCAATGCCTCTAGATCCACGAACGCGAAAATCTTACCGGACATACAACCGGAAGGCTATGCTAGAGAAGAGATTTGGTTTTGGATTTAAGAATTAGTATGTTTCACAGATGTAAGGCTATCATTGAGGTGGGGTTCGAAAGTGGACGGAGAGTACTGAAGCATGTCACAAGCTGCCCACTTTTTCTCTCTTGTTCCTCCGCTTCGCTTGCAGTCCCAATAACTAAGATGCATATAGAAATGTAGTGATTCATTCCATTTTAACGAGCTGGTGTTATATACAAGAGGCACGGCATACATGCACAGACAGCCGTTAGACCCCTATCAGCCCTGTACCTTCTTTGACTTTGGTTGGCAATGGTACAACAGTAACCGCATTTCCAACCTTTACTTTGACTGCCTCAAACCCAGCCACTGACTCCGTAGTGAAAGGTTTAAGTGTTGCCAGTGCAGCGGCAGATCTAGTTCGACTCGTCGTTTCAAGGGAGGGTTCTTCTAGAGTCCAGCCAAGACTGACATGAAAATACGATGAGCAGTCCGACTGTGCCCCTTCCTCGACCTTATGATGTGGCCCGGAATGCCCTTTGCCGCTGTTAAACCCCCGATCACTCCGAAAGCCGCTCGGTCGGCCTCTCACATTCCCGCGCGTGATTCTGGCGATTGATGGAACCTCCCGCTCGGGCACATACAGTGGGGCCTGCCCAAATGACATGACCGCAAGATTCGATACCCACAATAATCGGTTGAGCTCATTCTTCGGAGGCCTTCCGATCCGTAGGACCAAGAACCATCGTGTATTCTCATTATTGGGGACCCAATCTAGAGTTGTATACCGTATCCGAAATCTATGGCTCACCAGTTGCCTCATTAAACCCTATCTTCGAGCAGCTCGGGAAGCCGTATTACTTACGGACGCACTCCCGAATTACCAATTAAGTCCCTTAGGGATCCTGTAAAATGCTCTCGCTGCTCTGAGGTCAAAATCAAAGGTCGTGATAAACTGATGTGCAATGGCAGCTGAGCCCCAAGGTCACTAGCTAGAAGGTTGTGAATTCTAGATTCCTCTGAAGAGCGTCCATCTTGCAAGCTGAAGAGAAGCGATGTGAGACCATCGAACTCTGTTTGTGTGGGATGCCCTCCGCTTCAAGTCAGTCAGACCAGGAAACAGAGTGAGGAATTAGTTACACTTACACTCCAAGTAAATGTGCGTAGCCCAATTCCCTTCCACATGCGGTATAGCCCGCACTCTTCCTTCATGTAGAGTGGGGTCATCTCTTGTGCTGGTGCGCGACGCTGCCACATAGAGGTCGTGGAAGCGTGAGGGCAGAGGGGGGAGAGCCGGCACTGGCAATCGTTTCGTCGCCGTCTCTGTCTCTTCTGCTTGGGATTGGAGACTAGGCGGACCGCCCTGATCGTGAACTCTCTTCCGCTTGGGAGCTCCCGAATAGGGAGTTGTCGGGCTCGCCAAGGCCGTTTTAGTGGAGTGCGCTTCGCGACCACTTCCGTCTGAATCAGAATCCGAGTAGTCGACCAAGCCCATCTTCAGAGCCGAATTGGGAATTTGTTGTGATGGGTGCCTACGCGCTAGTCGATGGGAATTTGGAAATAAGATTGAAACGAGCGCAAACCTTAGCGAATTGGAGACCGATGGGTCGAATAACGTCATGCAGTGGCTCAACAAGATATCAATAGGATAGGAAAAGGAAAGCCGTTGCGCTCAAATTCCCTATATATACAGAGCTCTCCACCCCCATCCTAGCAGCCCATCCTATCAGCCCTACTTTAAAAACCAACGTTTATCAACACACTTGTCAGCTTTCCTCCTTCTGTCAATTCGTATACACAATAACCACCATACAATTTATATAATCAAAGGCCTATCACCATGTCTATCACAGATGATAAGGAATGGGTATGTGGTGCCTACGCTTCTTCCACAGACTGTCTGCTCTCTTTTGCCTTAGATTGTCCTTGGTGCTACTAGTCTTTTGCCGTCGTATTATCACTAACACGCTCTATAGGCTGCGAAATATATTCTTGACCCGCTCACCGCGCCAGAACCAAGCGATGAAACCGGACCGGGCGCCACACATCATATCCCTTCGTACACACGTGTGGATACTCCGCCAGGCTCAGCAACCTTCAGACACCGTGAGTCTCCATTGACGCCCTCCCATCATGGCAACAGCAAGAAACATGATGGCTATCCAACACCCCCGAATTCGGCCAGCCCCCGACGCCACGAAGGGACTCGAATGTCTCGAAACGGCAATCACCAACGAGGCAACCACCATGCACCATCTGCTGCCTCCAACCAGCATGATCACCGTGGTCACCGGGGGGGCCGTAGCATGGACTTCGACTTCTTGGACTCGCCCATGTACCCAGACATTCACCAAGGGCAATCGCTACATGCCCGCAACCTTTCAGACCGTCCTCTCGAGATTCTCAGGCGTGACGCCAGACGTGCTCATAGATCTCCTCACCTCCGCAGGAGGCATCTCCCGGGCACCGACACAATTGACTGGCTCGACGAATCTGGATCGCCTTATCACCACGAGGGCCCCTATGACGCTACGCTATTGTCGAGGAACAGGTCCCTCGATTCTAGTCCGGTCGAAGCAGTTAGGGCGTCAAACGAAGAAGCACTCAGGGCCACGCCTATGGACAAAATCAAAGACTCATTGGAAAAACGTAGGCCTCTGGATGGAGTTGCCGTCGTGCCCAGCGGATCCAGGGACTTTTCTGGGCGACGATTGGAATACGAAGAGGGGTCGAATTTGATGATCGAAGAAGGCAATTTCAAGAGATGGCCAGGGGTGGTACGTATAATGTGACGAGCGCAGCTCAACGATTCCTATTTAAGTAACAAATATACAGGACTACCTCCCCGGAGACCTCAAGGGCAAAGGCGACCCATCTTATGAGATGGGGAAATACCCTAAAGAGAAATCCGATCGACATCGCCGAGTAGTGTCCGAACCTTCTTCGACGACCGATCTGACCAGCAGAATCTCGACTCTGAAGACTACCGGCAACAGCCTAAGCCAACGTAGCAGCGGCACGGGCGAAAGGTTTAGTGAAGCATTCAAGAGACGCTTCGCAATGCTGAGGAAGAAGAGCTTGGACTAAAGCCTTGTGCAAACAGGGAACTCGGGTTATGGCGTTTAGATTGGATACAGGTTGGATTGGAGTATAGAGAAAACCATAGGCTGGCGTACAAATTAGCATAGGGTCATTGAATGGCTGGATGATTCGTTGCACATTCTTCTTGACTGTATGAATTTATGAAGTCGGAACAGCAATGGAGCTGTTTCTGCGCACTAGTAAAATATTGGTGCTGGTACCTGGCAGCGACCCGTTACCTAAATAGATTACTTGTCGCTAATCGCCAAGGCTTGCTCGCCCCATGCAATAACCGATTTGTGGTTTCAGGTACTCCGTAATGCCCAAACCTGTGGTTCAGGACACCTAAACCGTTGGGCTTTTCCGCTGACGGCATCACGCCACGTTCATTCCTCAAGGAGATACGTACATAACTTTCTCTAAATACCTCTCAGACATCTCTCATAACATCTCCATTTTTAAGGACACTTGATTCTTAAGCCGTTACTTCATTTTCGAGTTTCCACTTCGAACCTTCTTTCACGGTAAACAAGAGCCTCGAGCACAACCAAAAGTCGCTTTTCTGCTTGCGACACCACACAGGCGGTGTCGGCTTCGAAGGCCAGGCTTGCGCAAAGGTATTTTCTGGGTCAGGCGGGCTATCCGTGCCGCTGTGACTATGCGGACCGCGGCGGAGGTGTCCTATCTGGCCGTCTTCACATTACTAGGAACGTCGCACGCCATCAGAACTAAAGGTCCCCCTGCAAATGTATACTATAAGTCAGATCCATCCATTGTAAGTGTGCCTGCAAAGCTGGCCATTCTCGGCTTGTCTTAATAATCTATCGCCCTGCAGATCAACCCTCAAGCCACGGTTTCTGACACCGTTACTTCCTACTTGACTCTCGACGTTCTCAATGACGCACTTACTCCCTCCCTAAAATCTTTAACCCAAACGGCCGACTTCTTCTCCTACTATCGTCTTAACCTCTTCAACCGTGTCTGTCCGTTCTGGTCAGATGCCAATAGCAAGTGCGGCAATATTGCATGCGCTGTGCAGACTTTGGATAACGAGGAGGATATTCCGGATATATGGCGAGCCGAGGAGCTTGGGAAGCTAGAGGGCCCAAAGGCGGGACATCCCAGCAAGAAGTTGCAGAAAGAGAGAGGGGATGAGAGACCGTTGCAGGGGGAGCTAGGTGAAGGAGTCGAAGAAAGTTGCGTCGTGGAATATGATGACGAGTGTGATGAACGGGACTATTGTGTCCCTGACGATGAAGGGTCGAGTGGAAAGGGTGACTATGTATCCTTGTTGAATAATCCCGAGAGGTTTACCGGCTACGATGGACTCGACGCGAGGCAAGTCTGGCAAGCAATATATCGCGAGAACTGCTTTCCCAAAGCCAAATCGACACGATTGGGGGCCCTAGATACTTCGTCGATTTTCAATCCCTTAGGGCTGCAAGCAGCAAGCGACCTTCGCAGCGTGATGAAAGAACATGGTAGACAGCAAGCGCTGTCAAAGAGCGGAGAGACGCAATCCATTGACGATGGCTTTGAGTTCGAAGATGAGTGCCTTGAGAAGCGTGTCTTCTATCGTATCATCAGTGGCATGCACGCGAGTATTAGCACACATCTCTGTTGGGACTATCTTATTCAGTCAACTGGCAAGTGGGGGCCAAATCTCCAATGCTATGAAGACCGACTTGACAAGTACCCTGAACGCATCTCGAATCTCTATTTTAACTATGCCATTGTCGTACGTGCCGTCGCAAAGCTGCGGGGCCATCTGAACGATTATACATTTTGCTCCGGCGACCCGCAGCAAGACCGCGTGACAAAAGAGAAAGCTCTTGATCTTGTGGTCAAGGCCGCCAATGGCCCGAAGATATTCGATGAGAGTCTGATGTTCCAAGACCAGACTGTGGGGGGGCTGAAGGAGGATTTTCGTAACCGTTTCAGGAATGTGAGCCGCTTGATGGACTGCGTGGGCTGCGACAAATGCCGTCTCTGGGGGAAACTGCAGACAGCCGGCTATGGGACCGCACTTAAAGTGCTCTTCGAGTTTGATGAGTTCGACCAGACGAAGAACCCGCCGTTGCGGAGGACGGAGTTGGTCGCGCTGGTGAACACACTCGGAAGAATCTCGAATAGCTTGACCGCCGTGAGGAACTTCAGAAGAATGATCGACGCGAAGAAATTAGGGAAGCCGATGAGCGAAGAAGAGATATCCTATCTATACAACCAGCAACAAGGCAACTATATTGACGACGACACTAATGCCAAGCGCAGGCAAGATTTTCAAGATCATGAAGACTATGAAGATCATGAAGATCAAGAGGACCCGACCATCGGCGAGATCTTCTGGGAAGAGTTGGACAACGTCTGGCGCGCCTTTCACTACGTCATCCGCAGCTGGGTCGAGCTCCCGCGGTTATCGTTAGTCTTACCTCCCTTTTCTTGTCAACCCCCCTCCTATCCCGTCTCCTCGAATCTTTCGATTGTGAATGCGATTTACTGACCGTTGCCGTAGATTTCAAATCGCTCTCGGCGAGATGGCCAGGTTCTGGGACTGGTTCTTCGGTCTGCCTTCCCGGCCGCGCACGTGGGTGATTCGTAGACCGGACTGGTGAAACAGGAAGTTTTGGTTCCTTTGGGGATGTATAATTATGTACTATTATGTACTATTCTTCTCTTTCTGCTATATTAGATGGAAATTGCATTGCCAGGCTGGCCATCTTTCCCACTTTGGTTTATTGCTACATCAGCCGGCAGCAGATTTTTCTCTCTAAGGGATAAGGTGTTCTTCTGAGTGCATTTTAGGGTGTTCAAATATCTTCACTTTCACGGCTTTTGTTTCGTTTTGGGTGATAGAGGAGTAGAATCAGAAGTGTAGCACTTTACTCTCGTATGTATGGTTGTAGAATATGTATATATGTGATACTTGTAAAAAGAAAGAGAATCCTCCAAATTTATACCCCCAGTTACCAGTTGGAGTTTGGTGAGGAGGCAGGCTCGTTGGAACAAAAATGGGTGGAAAGGTCACGTGCCGCACATCCCAATTCGGGATTCTCACTCTGATTTTCGACTTCGAACCTTCATGTTTGCATCGCGCATATACGGCAATTAACAACGGATGTTCCATCCGAGATTCAATTACCAAATATGGCAACGACCATACCGGCTTTGAGGATTCCGCAGGTCACTGAGGTAAGTGTATTTACCATCCATGCCTCATTCATGGGAACTGACAACGTTGCAGGACGACCTCACCGCTTTTCATACACGTCACTTTAGTGGAAGACAACAAGGCTTTCCGAGAAGTCTCGTATCAACCACCGCATCCGAGCCAACATTGCTTGGTGAGGAACACTATGAAAATGAAGATCTAAAGCACTTTGATGACGACGATGACGGCCTCGGTTACTACACAGATGGCGTAAAGCGCACCCTCACGGATGCACAGATTGCGATATTTCGGTGGAGCGAAATACAGGGTCTGGTGAAAGCGAAGAAGCGGCGACTAGGTAGTGGAGAGGGTAGCAACGAGCAGGCTGAAAGAAAATTTTCCTCTGGTGGTGAGAGCGAGGTAGAGGAAGGACAACAAAGAACCTCGAATAATCGCAAGGAAAGGGCTGTCCGTGGCGATGCAACAGCCAGAAGCTTCCCAGGATCTAAAAAGCGGAAGCGGACGGAGGAAAGAGGTCCTCAGAGTGAGAATACCGCTAAAAAGAGAGACACAGCATTTGGTTCAAATACAATTAGAGATGACAGCATTTTGAACTATGACGACGGTGGTGTACTACTGCCATTACCAATACCGCCTCTTCAAAGCCAAGCCTCCACAGATATCCTGGCGGATGATGAAATCGAAGATGAGGAGGAAGAATATAAGAAATTTCTGGCGAGGGAGCGGGAAGAGTTGGTTAATGCTGGATTAGCGGAAGATTTGTCAGCGGATACTAGTGTTGAGACAGGAGCAAAGGGGGATCCAAGAATGGTTAGTGTTATGGCAGCTGGGAGATTGGGGCTGGATTATGATGAGGGAGAAGTGAGTGGCGAAGATAATATCAACTCGTCATTCGCCGCCAACGTACAATCTTCATCTTCAGCAATGAGAAAAGAACAAAGTAATGGCGGCGTTAACACCACTGCACCCACTCTACCGAACGCAAGAAGCAGTGGTGTAACTTGGCCTACGCATGAGCGCCGACGTATTGTCTATGGCGATGATGACAGTGATGACGATGGCGGCGGCAACGGAATGATGTCAAGAACAATCACCGCTGCTGTTGCAGCTGGCGGCATCGCGAAGGGACAGAAACGCGCATTTCTATGGCCTAGCATTGGGGACTCGTTGACGGGTTCACTTATTGCTGTGGAAGCTCCACCAATAAACCTTGAACCAGCTTAGGTAGAACATGTCACCACTCCTTCTAACGGACCACCTAATATCTCTCAGGTATGTACTTTATTTGATTTTCCCCACACAAAAGGGGAAAAATCCCCTCCTTCAAGCATCAAAATGATGAGAACCCAAATATCGTCATCCTTAGTCGGACACCGCGCGCAGACATACTTCTGCGGCGCGATGCATGACGAACGGTTTGATATAATCTTCTCTCTGATTTCTTGCCCCTTTCCCCCTCCCTCCACCTCACAATTTGCCTCCTTCGGTTTTAGAGTATGGAGCTAATACTAATTAATCGATAACTAATTAAGCCCAGGGATGGATGGATACAAGGGAGATGGGAGATCTACGCATACGTCAGAAGATGAGATATAGGTCTATCCTATGTATCTACGGAGTTAACCCCCCCCAAGTCACTCTAGTATAGCCGAACAGAACTTTATGCACTTGTGCTGGTATGTATATATCCGAGAGACATACAGGTGTGCGCTCCGTATGTACGCTACGCACGGCTTGGGGGAATGTGCAGGTATTGGGTTTTCCGTGCGCTTTGAGATAGAGGGGGATGGATGGATCAATCCGAAGAATATTTGAAAATCAAAACCCTCCCTCTCTTACATCGTCATCTCAAGCATCAACAAAGTTTCTTCATTTCCCTTTTCGTCGATTAGAAGATAGAGAGAGGGGGGGGGGGAAGAGAAAATTAAAATCAAGAGAGAGCAAAAAAAGTTTAGAGTTGGAGGAAGGAAGGGAGGAAGGGAGGAAGTTTATCTGTAAAAACATCTAGGTTACCGCGGCGATGCGCCCAGTATGTATGTTTTTGCTACTGCTGTTGGTGGTGGTGGTTCGTAAGGAGTAGGAGTAGGATAGGGTAGGTGTTAAGTTGGATAACAAAAAAAGTTGTACTGTTAAGTTCCCTTCGACATGTACTTCAATATCATTAGTGAAATGAGAATATTCTTTGAGACCGAAAGGAGGTCATGCGTTTCCAAAATTCCTTGGTTCTTTCTTCGGGGGGAGGGGGGAGGTTTCGTAGATGTCATGGAGATGAGATGGACTATTTGATTTCCTTTTTTGTTTGGATTGTTGAGGGATGCTGGCTTTATGTTGTAGTTACATGGATATATACGTGTTGTATGTACATACATACATACGAATGTATCAACAGAGTATGTACATACATACATACATTATTTTTTTTAGCTACAGAGCGGACCATCGTCACCGTCACCACCAACCGCATATCACGCAAAACATCTCAAACCGCAGCCAGGAATATGCTTTCTTTTCACAATTACCCCTTTTCTCTCTCAATTAAGTTTTATATAGAAAAGTGAAAAAAGGAAAAGGAAAAGAGTATTTTGATCTTTTAAGAGTGAAGAAAGCAACAGAACAAGAAAAGAGAAAATTAGCAATACGGTTTCCCTCCCTCCCCACCGTTCTATAGAGCACATAAAAAGTTGAAAACCCCAAGGCGAGTGGGGAAAAACCACCCCATTTCTGCAATCCATCCCGCGTCGATCCCTCCTACATCACATGCTATAGATTTTTTTTGGAGGTTTAATTTAATGGATGCACACATACAACAATGAACACAACGCCCCCTCCTTGCACCCCATCACAAGGGATATATGCGGATTAGAGAAAGAAAGAGGCCGGTTTTGCGTCATCCAATGATCAAGAGGGACAGTACTGGTTTATCGAGAGGGAGAGGGAGGAGGGAAATAAATTCCCCATGCAAGGACAAAATGAGGGGCAATTATGTATTAACCGCCGCCATGAGATGCGATATCCAGGATTCCCTAGAGGGCAGACAGAACAGCGATGACATGGTGGTAAAAAGCAAAACAAAGCAAAAAACTGATCCAGTTCTATTGCAACGTAAAGTCGTGGTAACCGTTTCACCTGATTACATTAGTATGCACTCCTTATCATTACCGCCCTCAGTCGTATTGGCGTTTCCAGCAGACCCGCCCTTTCTTGTCTTCCCCTTTTTACCGCCGCTTCCGGTATTTTCACCAGCGGCTGCTGCTTGGATGGCAGCCAGCCTTTGCTTCGCTCGGTCGTCTCCCTGATCTGCTGCTCTCACATACCAGACGTTGGATTCGAGGGGATCTCGTCGGCAGCCGATTCCTATCTCCGTGAAATACCCGACGGCATACTGAGCTTTTGCCAAGCCTGCAGAGCCACCATGTCAGCTTGAGATCTAAAGGTTTCCTGGAGAGCAGGAGAGGGCAACAAACCTAGTTCTGCTGCTTTCTTGGCCCACTCGTAGGCTTCAGACTCATCCTTCTCAAGAACAGGTTCTGCGCCAACTATATACCACGCACATAACGCCATCATCGCGAGCGCGTGGCCATGTTGTGCAGCCCCGTTGTAGAAATGGACGCTGAGCCCCGCGTCTCGTGGGCAATTTAACGCGCCGTGCTCGTAAGCCATCCCCATTCGGTAATTTGCATCGGCGTTACCCAATTCAGCTGCTTGTGTGAAGAGTTGCGCTGCATACGAGACATCCTGGAATACATCGTCCCCATACCCCGTCTCGTGTAACAGACCCAATTCGTACGGAGCAGCATTGTATTGGGCGTCGGCTGACTCAGTCGCCCGTTTAAGCCATTTGATGCCCTCACGATATCGATTTCCTAGACCAAGGTCATTCGTCAAACAGGCCTTCCCAAGACGTAGCATCGAACCAGGGTGATTCTTTGATGCAGACTGACGATAGAACTGGACGGCTTTTGGATAATCTTTCCGACACCCCCAGCCAAATTCATAGCAGAGTCCAGTCCTATAGCCGGATTCGGCATGCCCATGTTTGGCGGCAGCCAGAAATAGTCCGAATGCTTTCTCAAGGTCCGGCTTGCCCTTCGTAAAAAGTCCCGATGAATATCCATCCCCGAGGTAGTACTGGGCAAATGGATAACTTCTATCAGCTAGTTTCTGCAGAATCTGTCGAGCTTCTTTGAACAGATCAGCGCTCATTGAAGCCGCCGTCGAATTGTCAACATAAGGGCTGTCAAGATCCCGTGGGATTGACTGTGTCCTGGAGAGAGAGCCATGATCCCCCGACATTGCTGCTGCCTCAGCTTCATTTGCTACTGATATCATAAAGACTGCAAACTCATACTGTATTGCTGGGTCGTTTGTTTTCTTTACATTGGCTCGGTACATATTAAGTGTCTGCTTGTGGCTTAGCAATGATGCGCTTGAGCCCACAGCGGTTCGCAGGTGGGAGTTATCGAATGCTGCGGGAGTGGGGGCAATCTGTTGGTGATATGGGACATTGAGAAGATCTACATAGGAGACTGGTCTGTTGTTCTCCCCCACGTACGCAGAATGTGCAGATGGTGAACGACGGTAGGCCGCTGACCCGGCAGCATTGTTGCCTAGCGAGTCTGTTCGGCCTCTTGGGCTAGCATCAGAGACTGCAGAGTATGCGGAAGTTGGCCGTGAAGTTGTGCGCCGTGGATAGACGTTTCCTAATGGTGCCAAATGTCGCCCGTGTACTGCGCCATTGTCCCCTGTTGCCGACAACGTCGGCGAATCTGAAGTTGAGGAATGGACCGTTCCGCGGGAGTGGTGGTAGTCCCCTGCTCCGTTTCCGTTTCCTTCTATAAACTGCTGGTGGTGGTACTGCAGCTGCGGGTATAGTTTCGACGGCTGAGGGCCTATATCTACACTCTCACGAGACGGGTGCCTTGATTGTGCCTCATCCTCTAATAATATATCAGTCTTTGGCGAATTTGACCTTTGGCTATCAGCAGAGGAGAGAACGGCAATCTGAGGCTCATGAATAATTCCCGAAGTTTGTGTGGTGTATGTCTGTCTGTAGGGTAACGTCCGAGTTTGGGGGAGCGGACCACTGGAGTCTCGATTTCGATCAGGTTCCGGAGTTTCTAGATCTCGAGATGACATCCTCGAGTGGTTCTCGAAATCTGCTGATGGGTGGAGGGACTCGTTGAAGACCTGGGCACTTGACGCTTGAGGCAGAAACTGGTCTGTAGGAGATCTTATTCGTACTGGTGATACAGGGCCTCCTTGCATTCGAGCTGCCGCATACACGGGCAAGGGCTTCCGAGGAGGTACGTTCAATGGGCAGTAACTATTGCTTTCATTGGAGGTTTCTCGATCGTGAAACCGAAGAGGCGACCCTTGCGTTGGTAGAGGAGCCTCGTCTCGCGAAGGTGGAGTGCGAGGTCTGGGCCGACCCACGGCAGGTGAAGCAGCCATGAGTAGTATTTTCTGTGGAAGATGTCGAATTGTGCCCTTCACTTCTTCCCGTTGAATCATCCACCCAGGAAATCGCAGCGGATGCCCTTTTATCCTTCAATGTTGAGTGCTCTTCACCGCTTGCAACGTGTCTGACGCTGAATGATTCTCATAGAATTGGAGTACTGGCAAAAAGCCTTTACTCTTGCTTTTAATTTAGAGCACTCCTGAGCCTCGATCGTAGCACGGTGTAACGGGGAGAAAGCTTAGCAGCTTCCGGAATAAGATTTCACAGGAAGAGGCTGCTCGAAGAGTCGAATATGTCGTGATGGGGATCTCAGCCTTAGCTAAGTTCTATGTACTCAGAATGATAGAAACGTCATGAATATAAGCGTTCTGAGGAGAGAGCTGGAGTCAGATAACTTGTTTGAGTTCTTTTGCGACGTTTGTGGGGCGTGTTCGCAAGATTATTCGTGATTTGATAGCCTGCTCGAAAAGCCGATCTGGATTGGGCGGATTCCTCGTGAAAGGGTGGCTGGCGAATAGTTTGGCAGAAAAAAAGCCGCTGTGAAAAGCAAATCAACCCTGAAGGCAAATTTGAAATTTGCGCAGCTCACCTCATGCACATGAGGATGAGGAGGCTGAGTTCTGAGGAAAGGTGAGAGGTGAGAGAGGTGAGAGAGGTGAGGGCAGAGCGAGTGATATACCTCTCTTTCTCTTCCGTTGCAAGAGTTGTCCTGGAGATGTTTCAACCGACGCGCATCAATTGAAGCAGTTTGAGATATTTGGTCGGCAATGGCAACAGTGGGCAACAGCGCAGCCTTGGCGAAATTGGAGTTTGTGCAAGAGCCCCTTTACCATAGTAGCTCCGGACCCGGCACATCCTACACACTCTCCAGCATAGTCTACTACCGACGGCGTGTTGTCATCGCCGTCATCAAGTCACCAGTACAATACTAGTTTACTGCTCAGCTGGTCTAATCCTCATGTAGCAGCTATAGCAGCATGTCTCATGTTCATAATGGCTTTGTGCCAGCAGAGGCCGATGCTCTTGGGGAAGATTCCCCGAAGAGGTCCACCTTGTCTCCCTAAATGGTGAAGGTTGGCGGGGTAGGAGAACGTTAATTTGAGGCGCAGCCCAACCTCCTTGATCAATCTATGTCACCGTGGCGAACAGATATTCCGATCACGTCAACGGACGAAGACGTGGCCTTATCCGCTTTTATATACTCCGTACTCTGCTCGTCGTATCCGTTGGATGGTTAATCCTCGATATTTCGCGGCGTCGGAAGTGGAGAGGGCCACGAATCTAGGGCTCCCGACATGGGAAGAGTCCGCCTATGCCGGCAGTAGTTATCATGCTGAACATCCGATTCTTGCGGCACTTTCTTGGTGGGGACAAAGGGGGTGTTGCTGTTGACTTGGTCGTTGGATAAGCCTTGGCTGGATGCGTAAACAAATAATAAATAATTTTCTGGTGCAGTCCAGTGACGCGTATCCCTTTTCCTCTCCCATTTCCAATACATTGGCTGTGGTTGTTGCTATTATTGGCTGGGCCGAATCCCCCAGGCGGCGTCTACCGTTAGCGGGAAAACACCCAGAGTCGCTTTTCAACCCCTGCGCTACTTGTCATCCGTAGGGAGCACATAGCAGCGCTCATCTGGATCAAAGGGCAGTGCGCGACTTCATTCTTCCCACTCGTTTTTGAAAAGAAAAGGGACTCTCGTTCATTCGTTCGAGTGTCGTCTTAACCACTCTTCTGTCGCTTGTCTTGTCTTTGTTTTTTGGTTTGATCCCTCGTTGGTTTCGGAAGCTGCCAACCTTTTTTCGCCATACGTCCACCGTTGCCGTGGCATCGGCGCTGTTGGATCAGCCGCTGCAACTCCGCAAGCCGCTGTTTCTTCCATTCACCACAAAATTGGCCGTCGCTGTCCTGTGCTCCTATTGTTTAGACAACACGATCCAGTCAAGGAGAAAAAGACGAAATTCTATTTTCGGCAAGGGGGCGACCGACTGCGTCGAACACATCATTCGTCATCAATACACTATTTGGCGCACTTAAACTGCATCGTGTATTCATTTCTATATCCTTTTAACTCTTAGATCGACGATTTTCACTTGAATTGATAGTGAGGGAGAAAGCTGTTAACGTCGCCGTCAACTTTCTCACACAGAGACCATGTCTCTTCCTCAACGACCTCAGCCTGTCTCGCCAATCAGACAATATACCAACTCCCCGTCCACCCGTAGAGCGCGACCCCAAGACCTCGAGGCTTCTGCATACTTCCCAGCCGATCCAGCAACTGGAACGCGACATTCTCCTTCGCGGAAGAGCCTCTCAAGACGAGAGTATGGAGGTAGGTCGGAGGGTCTGTTATCTCCGCGTACACCAAGTAACGACAGAGAGCCTCTCGCTCCCGGTGCAGGAGGGTCCGATTTGGGGAGGAAGAAGAGTTTGATTCGACCAGAGCGCAACAGAATCGGCAAAGACCATCCAAATTATCATTACATGCAACACGCACAGGCGCAAGGCATGAATGTTATCCCGTCGACAACCGGGCATGATCCAGCTGTTGAAGAAGTTCCCGAGATGGAAACGACCAGTTCTGATAGTACAACCTTGAAGAGCCTTACTCGAGAGCCCGGTGATCAGGACAACTCTCCTCAGCAAGGTACCACAAAACGCGGAGCCACAGCCGGGAAAGGTACTCTCAGCAAACCAAGGGTTAGGCGGAAGTTGACGCGGAGGGACAATAAGAGACTGGCCGCAGAACTGGCCGCGGAAGAGAAGCGGCGAGATGAGGAGCGAGAAGCCCTTCGCCCAGTAACCATGAGTTTTTGGGGCTTGTATTGTCTCGTCATCACCTTTTGGGCCCCCGGTGCCGTCCTGAAGTGTTTTGGCAAGCCGTCTAAGGCCCAGCAACGGGCATGGAGGGAGAAGATGGGTCTTCTGAGCATCATCACTATAATCGGTGCTGTGGTTGGTTTCCTCACATTCGGCTTCACGGCTGCAGTTTGTGGTAAACCGGGCCTTCGTCTGAAAGCCAATCATGTCGATACCGGTTACATGATATTCCACGGCTATGCCTACGAACTTGCTCAATCTAAACACCCTGCCGCCCTAGGTATTCCTGCAGGCTCGAATGTCCTCTTTGATCTCCCCGAAAAGCACGGCGGTCAAGATGGGAGTTTTCTTTTCCAGAATGTGAATGGTGCTTGCAAAGGACTGATCACTAGGTCGCCTGGATCGGATGTGCCAACTGATGCAGCTGGAGGCTTGGCATGGTATTTCCCGTGTATGACATTCAATCAGGATGGATCTTCGGTGCCCAACAAGACAATCCCTTTTGGTCAGCTTGGATATTCATGTCATACAACAGGAGTCGCACGACAAACGTTCTATTCCCTGAAACAGCAAGGGGAGGTGTATTTCACCTGGGACGATATCAAAAACTCCAGCCGTAACCTGATGGTTTACTCCGGCAATGTGTTGGACCTTAATTTACTCGAATGGTTTAATGGCTCTGAAGTCACTGTACCCCCGCAATTCGAGGGTCTCCGCTTGAATCCTCATGTTCGTGGTGTCGATGTAACGCACGCGTTTCAGAACAGCCAGGATAAACAGATCGCAAAATGTTTGACTGAGATCATCCGCGTAGGCTCTATTGACACCGAGACAGTAGGATGCATTGCATCCAAGGTAGTTCTATATGTATCGCTCGTCTTCATCCTCTCAATCGTTCTTGTCAAGTTCTTCCTCGCTCTGTTCTTTTCTTGGTTTTGGAGTCGCCGCTACGCCACGCCGAAGACTGCAGGAGCTGCGGATTCTGCAGCCCGAACGCAGCAAATCGAAGAATGGAGTAATGATATCTACCAACCGCCGCCAAAGCTAATAGATGCAGCTGGCACTGGTTTGGGGGTGGATCGGTTGAGCAAGCGAGGTAGCAGCCTTTTTCCAACAACCTCTAGATTTACCAGCCCATACGCAACGGATCGCCCGATGGCAAAGCAACGAATTGCGCCAACCACTATGGCAAGCCAAAGCTCCACGACGAGGTTGCTTCCGCCAAGTCCAATGTACAAACATGGCAATGGTAGTCAGGGAAGCCTGTCTGGCGGTCTTGATCCAGTGACTGGACAAGTTGTCGGGGAGGGTAGATCAAGTTTGATGCTCTCGGGTCAGGAAGCGAGGCTTTCAGGTGTCATGAGTGAGATCGAAGGTCCGGGACCGCAGGGATTCATTCATGAGGCGGTTGTGCCCCAGCCGCCTCATGAATGGCAGCCATTTGGATATCCTCTTGCACATGCAATCTGTTTGGTCACTGCCTATTCCGAGGGTGAAATGGCCATTCGAACCACACTCGACTCCATTGCTACAACCGATTATCCAAACAGTCATAAACTTTTACTCGTCATCTGCGACGGCACGATCAAGGGCAAAGGCGAGCAGTCTACTACCCCTGAGATTACTCTGGGAATGATGAAAGATCATGCGGTACTTCCTGACGAAGTTCTAGCGTTCTCTTACGTGGCTGTTGCAAGTGGTTCCAAAAGACATAATATGGCCAAGGTTTTTGCCGGCTTCTACGATTACGGCGAGCATTCCGCAATCCCGCTAGAGAAGCAACAACGCGTCCCGATGATCGTTGTGGTCAAATGCGGTACTCCCGATGAAGCCAGCAGTCATAAACCAGGTAACCGGGGAAAACGAGATAGTCAGATTATCCTAATGTCTTTCCTTCAGAAGGTCATGTTTGACGAAAGAATGACCGAGCTTGAATTCGAAATGTTCAACGGTATCTGGAAGATAACTGGTATATCCCCAGATTTCTATGAGGTAGTGCTCATGGTCGATGCGGATACGAAAGTTTTTCCGGACTGCTTAACATTCATGGTTTCCGCCATGGTGCAGGACCCCGAGATCATGGGTCTCTGTGGGGAGACGAAGATAGCGAATAAGAAGGATTCTTGGGTCTCAATGATCCAGGTCTTCGAGTAAGTCGATACAATCCCATCATGCTTTCTGTCTGCCTATTAACAAAGTACTTAGATACTTTATCTCTCACCATTTGTCAAAATCGTTTGAGTCTGTCTTTGGTGGTGTCACTTGTCTCCCCGGATGCTTCTCCATGTACCGCATCAAGGCGCCAAAGGGAGGACAAAACTACTGGGTTCCCATTCTGGCTAATCCTGATGTTGTTGAACATTACTCTGAGAATGTCGTCGATACACTGCATAAAAAGAACCTACTTCTTCTCGGTGAAGATCGGTATCTATCGACACTGATGCTAAAGACTTTCCCGAAGAGGAAACAGGTCTTCGTTCCACAGGCTGTCTGTAAGACTACAGTACCTGACAAGTTTAGCGTCTTGTTATCTCAGCGCAGAAGATGGATCAACAGTACAGTTCATAACTTGATGGAATTGGTACTTGTAAGGGACCTTTGTGGCACGTTCTGCTTTAGTATGCAGTTTGTCGTGGGAATCGAGTTGGTAGGGACCCTAGTATTACCGGCTGCTATTTCATTCACGGTATACGTCGGTAAGTATATATCTGTCCATATCTCATCCGGCAGCAAAGCTAATTCTCGTCAGTCATCATCTCCATCATCAGGAAGCCCGTTCAGATTATTCCATTGGTTCTCTTGGCGTTAATCCTCGGGTTACCAGCAGTCCTTATCGTTATGACAGCCCACCGGTGGTCATACGTCGTTTGGATGTCGGTATACCTTCTCTCGCTGCCAATATGGAATTTTGTCTTCCCAGTTTACTCATACTGGAAATTCGATGACTTCAGCTGGGGAGAGACACGTAAAACAGCCGGTGAAAAGACTAAGATGGGCGGAATTGAGTATGAAGGCGAGTTTGACAGTAGTAAGATTACGATGAAGAGATGGGGTGATTTTGAGAAAGGTTAGTTTGCAAAGCCTGAGACTTAGAAGAGAAGCCGGAGATAACTAATTCGATGCCCCTTCAGAACGAAGACAACGATATCCAACTGGTGCACGCTGGTCGCATCATCACTCAGCCTCTGTTAGTAGTGCGTGGCAACCGCAACACCGTGGATATGACCAGTACTCTGATATATAGACACTGTCGCTGGCGCAACATTTCCTTTCTCTGTACCTTATCGGCCAGGTCACAAAGATCGCATCTGCTCTAGGCAGCGATTATGAGCGCATTCCGGCGTCCATCATTCATTTGTCTCTCATCCTGTACATATATTTTTGCTGCCGGAATACTCTCTCGCGCATTGTCAGCCTCCGAACTAGCTAGAGGTGGGCACTTGGTTCTTGGATTACCACCCTAATGTATCTGTCTTTTCTTGTATTCTCTGGCCGCCTGGCATTCTTGTGCATCTCAGAGCATTGCTTTCTCGTACTAAGCTACTGTTAATAGAGAACAAAAGACGGTGCAGAAAGCTATTGTGGTCGGTGTATGAAGTTTCTCCGCCGTCGCCCGAAGCGGTTACATCTCCCAGATCCAAGCCCGATGTAGAACTAGCGTCCGAGAGCAGAGACCTCATTCGCTGACGCCGGGCACGTTCCCATGCAGAGAGTAGTGAAGGCGGTGAGAACACTACACACTACTCACACTTCTCCGTACTATGTACACACAAGGCTGTTGAGATGTGGGGGGTCTTGATAGTTCCGGCGTTAATACATCTCTACCTTCGACCAGTTTTGTGATACGTTGATTTTTTCCTCTGGTTATCGCACACCAACAAAGTTCCACGAGGACGACGCAAGCCCGGATCGTCCAGCATGTGGACTACCGGCTATACTGTTTTGGTAAATGGAAGCAGCAAGAGTGTAAAGCATAGATAACTGAGAAATCGAAACAAGGCCCGATCACGTCACGGCAGAAGGCCGAAGTCCCCATGAAAAACGATTCTCGTGATGAGAGACTCACGGTATGCAGCGAATGGCAGTCCGTCGTATCTCTCGTAAATGGACTCCTGGATTGTGGGAAATGGGAGTCGACAGCTTGCAGCGTCTGCAGCGTTCCTTCGAAAGTTGTCAAGAACAAATTGGCCTTAAATAAAATCCGAGGCCCCTTCTAAGCGTCATTGGGCGCACGGCATCCACCACCTTAGGCGGGCTGCATCTGCCGCAATGCCCCACTTCCCCCGAGTTGCGCCTAGACGGCCCTGGGAATCGCTGATAGGACGACTGAACATAATTTGTACGTGAGTCTGGAGAACGAACAACACCGTGTTGCAGCAAGTCGATTTCATTGCCACGTCTGGTCGCAGCATCCCAACTTCATCCGAATCCAGAAATATAGGGCTTTTGAGCCGGGGCAAGACAGTCGAGGGAACAACTCCTGCCCTCTGCCCTACCTTGACACCCAGGACGGCGCACTTTATAAATTTTCGCGCCTTTCAATTTCTTTCCTTTCCTTCTTCATCTTTTCAACTCCGCTCCTTGAGCTTCATCACGCTGCCTGATTGTCCAGATATCTTTAAGCTTCAGGTTTGCCGTTACTTCTTGTTCTCACGTTGAATCATCACAGCTAATGTGATCCGTGGAGATCGCACTGCACCCTGCCACTGACTTGCAACTTTTCGCATTGCCTTGCACGCCAATCAAGCACATCAGAAGTCAAGGCCATTATTGAACTTCTTATCACTTACGCGTCAGTCGCAATGTCTACTTGCTTCCCCGTGTGTTAACCTGCTAACGCTTGAGACAGACAGGTCGTAGAACATACTTCGGACCACCCGGCTCGCCTCTTTTACCACCTGCCGCAGTCACCAGTGTAAGCAGCCGTGAGTCTACGAGACTTCAGTGAGGGCGGAGAGCAGAGAGATTATCAATGTAAGATATCGCCTAATCAGATGAAGTAGAACAACAATTAACCGGCTGAAGCTGTCCAAAGATCGAACGACTACTGTCACCTCCACATTCGTCCTTCCTCTGCAGCTCACTTCAGCCGTGTCTTACTGCTCATAACCATCCAAAAGCATATCTTTGGTACAGTGTACCATCGCTTATGTGAATTTCCCCCAGCGGTTTCACGTCGACTGTCACTATCCGTCACCCGACATCGGGTGCGTAGGTCTGGACAGCCGGGACTCTTGTTTCCTTGCATAACACTATCTCTCCCGTGCGACTGCAGGACCCTCGCGATGTCCGCACCCCAGATAACCGTGCCAGGCACAGTTGTGGAGAGCGAGGGAATTTCCACTAGCATGGATTATCAATTTGTAACACCATCTTCGCAGCTAAACATCCCCAGTGGTCAGAGCGCGGTTACACTTGTCTCACCTCTAGTAATGGAGACCAATCCCGTGTTTACTGAACAAGAAGAGCAAACCAGCCACATTCATTACGCAGATGCTGGCTCTTCTTCGGAGATGCCTTCAAGATACAACTCTAACGATCAGGTAATGGAGACAGCCGCCTGTGCCTGCAACTACCTTATCTGCAACTGCTCGATTTCCGAAGATCAAGAATTCACTGCATTCAAACAAACTGCAGATTCCTGCGCAACTCAGCGCCAGCATGAAGCGCAGGCGATGGCTGCTTCACCACCTGCATCCGAGGCTTCTACACCGCCACGTGAATATTCAGGAGAATCTTCACCTGCTCCGGGCTCTTCCCTCTTGCTTCCCTTAGCGAGTATTCCAGCATGGAGTTCGCAGACATATCATTTCGGGCAAGCAATGCTCACACCGCCTAGCATGGCAGATCATGAAGAAGACTTTCACTCAGAACAGGGGAGCAGCAGCGATGGTGAATTCCCTAGCATCGTGCCGCTCTCACCACATCAGGATGTGGGTATGGTGCATTCTCCAAACTATGGGGTTGCCGCCACTCAGACCGAATTATTCGAATCAGACCTTCCATTTCCGGACTACCTCTCCAGCTCCAACAGTGGCTCTCATAGCAGCAGCTCTAGTGATGCTGACGATGATTCACTGATGAGCGATCTTCGAGACATCGTGCCAGATTTCGATGGCTTCGGAGATGACGATTACTCGTCTATCTTCGGTTCCGATAGCTCGGAAACCGTCGTTAACGAAACTGCTAACGATTCGCATTCTCCGGCAGTCCAGGGTGTACCGCCAGTCATGGAGTACGCAGACGCATCTGATGACGATGATACCATAGACTTCGGTGAAGTGGGGTCACACAACCATTGGGCTCAATGGAGTATGCCATTTCCTGTTAACTCTTCTGATCTTGTTGATTCCGCACTCGTTACTGTTTCCACAGAAGTAGTTGCCATGAGCGATGGCTCGGTCTTACCTGAAGCTTCAGCTCCTGCTGCTCCGAACGGTACTGGTACTACTTCTGTTCAATCACTAGTTGCCGCAATTGCACAGCTCAATTTGACTGCTATTGATCTCGAGAATCAGCTTTTTCCAGATGATGTGTTTTTTATCCAACTCTCTAGTGGGGCTAGAATTCCTGTCCATGTTGATGAATATGGGAATGCTAACCTACCATATGATTACCGGAAAGATTTCGAGAGTAATATGGACTACACAACGTTCATGCGACAATTTTGTCTTCGTACCCTGATGACAAAAGGTGCGGCAGATGGACCAGGACAAGCTGCACTTCGCGTTAACGACTGGAAACGCGAACCGGAGATTCTGGCGAAACGAATCAATGGCGATGACTATGACATTCAGGGCATCAATTGGAAGTCTCTTGGAGTTTCCAGGGCGGAAGCTCGAAAGGCTCGCAAAGAATATTACAAGAACTATACGAACCTGAAGAATGACAGACTATCGCTAGAAGTAAGTCATTTTCTATCAGAGGATGAATGGTCTGGCACCTGGCAGCTGCTGACATGCTTTTGGTTAGCAAATTCCATCCACCGAAACCTTTGTCAACTTTCGCCGGACTGCTAATGATAACGTTGCACATCTTGCACATTTCCAATTACGGAACCTTCTCTGCGCGACATCCAAAAACGATGTCTATTATGCGGGAAAATCAGTGGTCATGCGTGCGGATCCTTTCTCAAAGACTACAAGCACGGTGATGGATCTTAGCAGACCGTCCGAGTCATTCCTACATGGCGGTGTTAAGATCTCCACCCTGACCGCAACTCATGGAGTTCTGATTGCTGGAGGTTTCCATGGAGAATATGCTCTAGCGAGTCTTCAGGCTGGACGAGGCACCAGACACGTTGAGGGTGTTGTGACCACTCACGAGAACGGAATCACAAATCACGTTCATACCTACCAAGGCAGAACTAGCGATCACCCATACGCGGTCTTCTCCTCGAATGATCAAAAGATTCGCATTCTCGATTGCTACACTAATCGATTCCTAAAGACACATTCATATGGCGTTCCTGTCAACTGCTCTGCAACAAGCCCTGACTCCCGCTTGAGAGTGGTCGTTGGCGACCACACACAGGTCCTCATTGTGGATGCGGAAACTGGAGAATCGGTAGAGCGTTTGGATGGTCATAGCGACTTTGGATTTGCGTGCGCTTGGGCTGATGACGGGCGCCATGTTGCCACTGGAAATCAGGACATGCAGGTTCGGATTTATGACGCACGGAATTGGTCTCAACCACTGAAGGTCATTCCCTCCGAGATGGCTGGCTGCCGATCTCTGCGGTTCTCACCAGTTGGTGGTGGCAAGCGTGTCTTGGTCATCGCCGAACCAGCAGATATTGTATCTGTTGTCGATGCTGATTTGTTTGAAACCAAACAGAGGATCGACTTCTTTGGAGAGATTGGAGGTGTGAGCTTTACGCCGGATGGCCGCGAACTCTTCATTGCTAACATGGATGCCAAAGTTGGTGGTATCATGGAGTTTGAACGTGCTAGCTACGGCGGCCAATACGGCATGCGCAAGCACCGCCGACAAGAGATTGAGGATATGGGAGACATATACATCCCCGAAGAGGGATGGGACTGGCTCAAAGATGAAGACCTAGTGTGGGACCCTCGAGTAAAGTGGTCTCGAAACCACATGAGACGTAGAGGCCTGCCCTTAGGCGGAGTGCTTTTTTAGAGAAATGTTGCAGAAATATACAACGACGGATGCAATTCGAAGAGAGAAAAAAATGATATCACGAAAGTTACGGTGGGACAACGGCATAGGGGAATAAATGCGGTGTTATCCACGGGCCTCGACCTCATTCAAACGATTTTCCTTTACGACAGACTGTTTATCTCGTCAACGAGCAGATGCTTTCGATTCTTCTCTAAGAATTAGCGATACGGACTTTTTAATTCATTGAGGGTATCGCATGGGGAAAAAAAACCAAGTTGTTGGGATGCAGGTCTGGTTGTTCAGGATTCTCTAGGCGGTTGGGGATCCTTTTGTAAGTTAAGGTGTCTTGTAAGTTTTTGAAGGGGTGCTTGCTCGGATTCTGCTGGTTTTATGTGGTCCATCTGGTACATGTTTCTCTGTATGTTCTTTTTCCTTCTGCGTGGACGCGGGTCCGTATCGTCAGGTTGCATGAGAGATGGTTTCCTTTACTTCTTTCATCGAGCACCTTTTTCCTGATCGTCAATGTTATCAATGGGCCACGGGTTCACTGCGACATGATGCCGATGCCTTTACTTTCATCTGATATCTACATATGCAGATGCTCGGATACCATGGCTCGCTGGCTTAGCACCTATGCTGGTCGCGGTAATGGGTGAGGCTTAGGTCTTTGCTTTAATTCTTACTGGTGGTGTACGAGCGTGGACGTGAGGAAAGGGTGTAGAGTTTCGTTTTCTACCATCGATGCAGTCTGAATTCATTACTTACTGTCTTTTTCCATTGTTAATGGGATCAGACATGCGGTTTTGTCTTCTGCTGTCACTTAACGGTTTGAATTTCGTAACCCACCTTTTGCCTCTACCAGCGCGGCTAGCTATATCTTCACTGTTTATTTCTTTTTCTCCGCCATCTGCTCTGGGACATTGCCTTTTCCTTTGGAGCGTGAATATGGACAAGCAAGGCATACCGTTTGGTTGAAGTTGTTATTTCAGGTTTCTATCTTCCCATTCGCAACTTGCCAAAAACATCGTTGGCGATTGGGCAGAATCCTCCTCTCATCTTCTTCCAAGTGCACACAAGTCAACACAAGCCTCTTCATTGCTGTCCTCCCTCCTATCCACCATTTTTTCGTTTCTTCACTTCTACTTCTCAACATTAGCTTTTAAACACATCTCCCCAGGGCAAGAGTAGCAACATCTTCGCGGAGATGGGTGGGATTTTCACATCTGCATGCCACTTATATTTTTTCACCAGACAAAAATTTGCTGTTTCCCCCCCCCCCCCCCCTTTCTATTGCTATTCTTTGCTCGCACATCAACAACAACAACAATAACAACAACGAAAAGGGCTCGATCATGGAGGAATCAGAAGATCACCATCAACAATTGTCCAACGGTTACCCACTATTGAACGGGCGTATTGTCAAAGCCCCTCTCCTTTTCCTCGACCGCACGGAAATCGCGAGGGAGTCAATCCCCCTTTTCTCATTGTTAGTTAAGCAGTCATTTGCTCCTGTATCTAAAGGCACACCCCACACAGTAGATAGGGGAGACGAGATCATCGAATACCGAAAAGCAACAAGCTTCTACTACACATCAAAGTTGCGTTTCAGAGAGAGGATGACCTGACTGTCAATTAAATGCATAAAAGGCTTCTCCTCCTCTCACTCCCACCAGAGTTTTTTTTTTTTTGAAACACTCAAACTCCTTACTGACATATGCCGCACAACAATCCACAACATCGTTGGGTTAGGTTTTGCACTCACCGCTTCTCTACCCCGCAATTTCCTCCTTTCTTTTTCCTGCCCACTTCCTTCCCCCGCATATCCAACCAAACGCAAACGCAAACCAAATTTTTTTTTCTTTTCTCCCCGCGTTGCATGGCATGGCATGCAGCCACCACTGCTTTGGGCCTTTACGCAGTAGTCCTGTGTACGCCGTACTCTTACACGACACACAACATATGCAACAAACAACGAAGCACACACATGACCCCCCCCTGGGAGAAAAACTGCGAAGAAATTTTTTTTTTGGTAAAGATGGTGTGTAAGAAAGTACACGAACACGCGCGCGCGCGAAACTTGTGGAGGGCGATCCTGTGGAGTGGTAGAAGAAGTGAGAGAGTGAGATGAGATAATTCTTTTTGCGTTTCAAGGTGCTTCTCGTATATGTATGTATGTATGTATGTATGTAATGTACCTGGGATGTGTATATGCGGTATTGGATGGGAGGAAGGCGCTTTCCTATTCAAGTATAGTGGTATTGTATCGATGCCCCCCTTGACTTGAACCCTGACTTGGTAGGATATGCACAAACGTTGAGAACAAATCCCATTTCAATTCCCATAGAAGTAAATGTATTTACAGCCCATCGACCGTAGAATAAAGAGAAATTCTCATCCGTTCCTTTATTTCATTTTCAGCCAGCAGCGGGAATAAAAGAAAGAGAAAAATGTTTATCAATCTCGAATGAACTTTCCCTTGCACTGTTGAGTGAATGGGGTATCCGGACCAGGTCGTCGCTTGCTTCTGATCTGCAGGGGAAAGAAAAGAATATAAGATGAAGACATAAAAACACCAATTTTCTCCGTTTATTTTGCTCCGTGCCAAATTGAAATGCTTGCATTAAAAGACTAATGCCGCGCCTCTCTTGTCATGATGCTCTGGTGGGAATATCTGGCTGGACCTAACGCCTGATAAAAGTGAAAATGCTAAGCGGCTTCTCATTCCATGTCCATGATGTTCGTGACTCATTTTTAAAAGAAAAACTCGCGAAACCAGTGGGATCTGGTTTGCTTGTCATTAGTATCCTCTCCTCCTCCACAGTTTAGACTGACGCCTCGATAGCTGGCTGATCGCCTCCCCTAGCTCCGATAGTGACCCAGACCTTCTTACTGCAGCCTTCCTCCTTCGACCTCAGTTGCTCTCTAGGCCCTGCCCACTGTCGAAGCTCCTTGTTCGGATCCTCAAGTCCACGGCCCACACCACCGTGAGCGACCCATTCACTTATGATCTCGAAGACGAAGTCCATCTTGGCCCGGAACCGATTCGCATCCATGAGCTGACCACAGGATTTTTTCTCCGCTGCTTCGCGAATCAAAGTGTGCGTTGGATACGAGAGCATACCGCGTTCTTGGAGATCCGTCGAGCTGACCAGTCCGCCATATTGCGCGAGAGTCTCTGCAGCCTTGGGTCCGAGGTAAACGAAATCGCAGTAGAGACCGTCGGGAGAGATGATGATCTTGGTGTGATCTGGGAAGTTGAACTGAAAGGAGAAGTGTGTTAGCAGACTCCTTCAGTCTAGGAAATGTGAGCAATGAGATGGGCTATCGCCTTACCTGAAGGCTCCCATCTTCAAAGCCCCAGATACCCACGTCACCGAATCGTTGATAGAAAGTTACGACCGTATCATTAGGCTTCACTTGGGATTTCTGTGGATTCCCCTTGTCGGATTTACCAAGCGTCTGACACATGTAGTCGGCGAACTTTTTCCATGTCTTTATATCCTCCCTCTTGAAATCATCAAAGCTGTCTTTTCCCGGCCCAAGCTTCTCTGGCTTGCCATCTTCTCGAACTCCAACCCTGTACTCGCTAGGATCGACAAACGAGCGTACAAATCCATTTTCTCCAAGGCTCTCGAGAAATTCAATGGGCCATCCACTTATAGGAACGATCTGGGCTCTGTCGTCGTACTCAGCACAGGCCCTGCTACTCACATGACGCTCGGAGCACCGGACGACAACACTGGTAGGCGACTCCCCATGATCGTTGTAGAGACATCCGATCGTACCGTCGTTGAGGATGTAGCCAACACCAAATTTGGTGCTGTAGTCAACCCACTTGATCACGTAGTTTGGCTCCTCCTTACCCACCACCTTCCTTATGTGCCTAAAATCCGCGACATGACGTTTATAGTCCATTGCCTTTCGGATGTTAGCATGCAGCGTGATAAGCCCATTAAGAACGTTGTCTGGTCTAGTTTTAGGAAGGACCTCTGCCCCGTAGTCTTTTGGCGAAACAAGTCTTGTTTGCTGTCTGACTGGGTGATGCGTGGATTGCTTCATCTTAGACTCCGTTGAGGGTTGGTGAGTGTTACTCGCAGCCTCATCATCGCTGATCAAAGCGCGATTCTCATCGCTCTTCGGAGCTTGAACTGGATCCGATGAAGCACGCCCTTTGCCGCGGGAAGACTGATCATTGGCCTTTGCTCCTTCCGCCCTAGCCTTTTGCTCAAGCTTCTTTGTCTCAGCCTTAGGATCTGGCTCCATCTCTGCTAGCGGCTCCACTCTCGACTTAGCCACAGACTTTGACTTTGTATTAGTTGATTCGGTATTCGACTTAGTTGCAGCCTTCGACTTTGTGTCAGCTGTTGGTTCAGCCTTTGACTTAGCCGCAGCTTTTTTCTTTGAGTCTGCTTTTGGTTCGGTCTTCGCCTTCGCTGTAGTGGCGTTTGCTGAGACTGAACGCATGGCGCTAGTACCCTGCGGAGCAGAAGATTCAGACGAGCGAGCTAAGCCTGAGCTGGCTGTTACGGATCTGGTGAGAGGTCTACTGGGTCGTTGGTTCTCTTGCTGCGCCACAGTGTCCTTTGTTGAGGGTCGTCGGGGTGCTGATTCCATTAGCCCTTGACCTGCAGCTGTAGCTGGTCGTTGTGGAGGAGCCTGGCGCGCCTCATCTCGTTTTGCGGCATCCTTCATGATGGATTTTGGATATGCTGCTGTAGCAGGGCGATTTTGTTCTCGAAGCTCGGCCGCACGACTCTGTTTCGTCCTCACAGGTGGCTTGTTGTACACATCTGGTAGCGTCGGAACACTTATCGTTTTTGGAAATCCTTTAGGAAAACGTGTTGTTGTTGTTGTTGTGGTTGCTGGGGCAACTTCTCGGATCGGAATCTTAGTGCCACCAGGTCGATTCGCCAAGGCTGACTTCGAGCCCTTGTAAACACTAGGGCTACCTGGAACAGGGGCAAGGCCTCTAATGTCCTCCTCTTGAATCTCGGCAATGATCTCCTTCCCTCCTTCTGTACCGACGCATGGCCAGTAACTTCCCTTTTCATCCTTTCCAACACCTGACCTCTCGCAGTAATCTAGATAAATCTCAAAGGATTTCTGCCTATTTTTCGCTGTCTTCATAGTAGACGAGCTAGGCAGCTCCGGTCGATCATGTCGATATTCGTTCCTCATCTCTTCGATAAAGTAGCCGTCGGTGAAGAACGCATGTTCGACGATATCATCTGGCGTGAGACGGTTTCCGGCCTCTACAAGGAGGCTTGCTACTAGGTCTTTTGCGTCTTGAGGGATATTCCGTTTGCTTGATGGAGGCCAGTTATAGTCCCGTTGACGCACTTTTCTATATATATCTTCTTGCGTGTTCGCTTGGAAAGGGGGTGTTCCAACGATCATGGCATAGCTGATAAATCATCATTAGTATGGTTACGCCAGTAGATAGGGGTGATCCGTAAACATACATAATTATACCTAGACTCCACAAGTCAACTTCGAAGTTATGCCCATCTCTACCCTTCTCGAGAATCTCGGGTGCAATGTAATTTGGAGTTCCGCAGATGGTTGTCCTCCGGCCCTCAGGCGAATACAGGAGCGCCGCAAGACCAAAATCACCAACTTTAATATTCATGTTGGAATCCAGAAATATATTGCCCATCTTGAGATCTCGGTGTATAACATTCTTCGAATGCATGTATTTAATTGCGCCTGATGTCTGAATAGTGAGAATTCGAACTTCAGGAGCCGTGAGGTATTTTCGAGCCTTGACCATCTCCATCAAGGAGCGATTTTCGCACAATTCAAGGACGACATAGATGTTATCTCCGAATGTGAAGGATCTATGGAATTCTACAATGTGTGGATGATGCATCTTCGAGTGAACCTGGAGTTCGGATCGAAACTATTGAATGTTAGTGTCAATTATGATTGCATGGTAGGCCCGGCGATTGCATGCTTACCTTCTCGTGCATTTTCTTGCTTGCCATAGCTGCTCTCACAACCTTCAAGGCAACAAGCTCCCCAGGCCCACGTGTTCGGCCATCCCAGCTCTCTCTCGTTTCTGCTTGGAAGCATTTGGCAAAGCCACCAGTCCCCAAGAGTTCTCCCATGACGTACTTCTGACCTTCCTCGCCGTCTGGTCCACAAGGCTCTTGAACATATCGTGGCGGATCTTCAGGATGAACTCTGGCTCGGGCCTCCTTCTGCTCTGCATTTAGGGGCACTACCCGCACAGTGTTTCCCTTCCGTGGTGCGGGTTTGGCGTTTGGTACTGCATTTGCGGAACGCTGTGCGAGAGGCTCCATGATCCTTGGCCCAAGTCTAATTGAATAGTGGCTTTATAATTTGGTCGAGATGTGGCCCCAGGAGGCAGAAGCCACGCAAGACCTTGACTGAAAAGCTGTGCCTCCTTCTGGTCCAATGTTAAGTGTTACGGCTGGTGGATATGGCTGTTACAGATGTCCTGCTCTCGAAACATCTTCTGTTAGCGATACTTGCAAGATATGAAGGTTTATTGTAAGGATAACTTGGTTTTAATCTGAATGCTTCAAGGCACTACGGAAGGACTAGACTCACAACGTGGGAAGCAGAGTTCGGTCACAATTCTCCAATCCTGGACTGATCGAACTCCAGAGAACTGAGAGAGCTACAGGTAGATATCCCAGGGCGATTGAGTCGATGTCGATGGCGAATCCCGGGGAAGGTTGGCGGTGGTCGTGCTGTGTCGTACCTTGACCAAAGTGTTAACGATTCGGAGGTTTTGTGGGAAGCTCGCGTGGTTGGCAAAACATTACACGAGAGGTTGATGGTTGCCCGGGCAATGACCAGCTGGAAACGACAGGGTTCTGGCATCTGCATATGCGACCTCGACTCATCCAGACTTGCTGCCGTGGGAGTCACTGAGGATCACTTCACCTATATCAGAGCACTATATCGTGCAATTTGTAGGAAATCTTCGTACTAGACACTGGTGTCTAAATTCCAAGATGCCTCCTTCGTTGACCGTCTGAGGGATTTCTTTTCAACTACGGGGACATCTGTCTGATCGCAGGGCTGGGATTGTCTTGGAATCCCCACTTTCCCCAATTGCCCAATTATATGTACAATGGCTAGCATCACCCTCAAGATCACCTCTCTGGTCATCCGGACGTTATCTAAGCCTATCGCTGTACGTTATAGCCATTTTTCAGCCAACTTCCTCGTCCACTAATCTGATCCCGCGAACGCATCAGAACCAGATAAAGGCTCAAGCCAGGGAACATCCACGTTTTCGAAAAATATGCATTTATTTCGCGCAGTCTCTCCACCGTGTGGACATGCGTCTACGGCTAGGTTTGCTTCGAGACGCAACGCAGAACCTCGAACGGCAAGCGGCCAGGGATCCAGCAGAGGTTGTCCAGGCGAAGAAGCACAAACTGGAAGCTGCTGAGAAGGCCAAAGATGCCACCAAAGATGCTGCGTCAGAACCAAAACCAAGTGCTAAGGCAAAGGATGGGACGGCAGATGCAACGGTGAAAGTAGATGAGGCAGCAGAGAAGGCAAAGGAGAAACAGAAGTCTGTTGCAAAGCCACGGATTCGACCCCTTACAGAAGCAAAAGCCATTGACACAGGCGCGACCTTCATCAGCGAAACATTCCTCTTCCTCGTCGCCGGCAGCCTAATCGTATTCGAATCCTGGCGATCTCGAAGAAAAGAAAACACAAGACGTGAAGACGTGGCCGACAGGCTTACAGAACTTGAGGAGAGCGAGAGGAACGCTAGACTTGCGTTAGTAGCTTTGGAGAAGGAGATCCTTCGATTGCGGAATGAGAGAGAGCCAGGTTCTGGGAAACCGAAACGGATACTGCCGAAGGAAGTCTGGCAACCGGAGGAAATGGACGAGAGGGATGAAGGCGAACGGGTTGGATGGTGGAAGTGGCTGACTCGTCCGGGACGAATCATCAGGCCTTCAACCAAAGAAGAGAATACACCACCGTCTTCAATCCAACAGCATGAAGAAGAAGCCGCCAGCAAGGCAACCCACCAAACACCACCACCATCTGATCCCGAACCTGAAACCAAAAGAGAGGAACCTCTCGCAACGCGAATCGCTCACTCCGTAGCCTCAATGCGCGAGGACGCAACACCACCACCCATATCCCTCGACGGCGAGACAGAAGCTGTTATCGATTCTACTTCGTAGGCTGAATGACATCTCCACCGTCTATCATAAACCTACCATTCTCCTTACCCATAACAAACAAACCGCACCACCTCTCCCCATACACATCACCTGAAACCCACGCAAGAGCTTCAGCAGAGAAAAAACTCCCATTACTATTTAATTTCCTCTCGTGAAAACGCATTTGCATTTTCCGTAGCAGCATCTCTCCTCTCTATCGCCCCCCCCCCCCTCCAAAAAAAAACCCTGCCCATGGAAAGGGTATGTATGTATGTAGATAGATAGTCCAAAAGCAGGCAGGCGATCGTGATATGATCCTGTCTGCGGTCGGGTAGCGTAGGGTAGCAATATACATTATCAAGCTTAGTGGTTGTAGTGACGAGGGGATAGCCCTCCACACCACACAACACCACCACAGCACCCTCCGAGCACAAAAACTCCAACAAAACCCCTCATCACTACCTCAACAAACAACTCGAAAACCACCAAAATGTTCTGCACAACCCTCCGCTCCCGACCCATCTGGTCCTCCATAATCCCAGCCCTAACATCCTCTCCAACCCTCCACCTCAAAGGTTCTCCCGCCCCCCTAACGCTCCCACCACATCACTAACCTCCGCCCCCCCCCAAATCAGAAACCTCCCTCCAAACCCACGACCTCGCGCTCTTCCTCCCCGAACGCACGCACCGCCTACTCCTCCTCTCTTCCTCTGACATTGAAGGCAAGGAAGAGACAAGGACAAAGACGATTGGTAGGATTGAGAGGCTGGTGGCGGGGAGTGGTGGGAGGGACGTTGGGGTTGTTTTTTTATTTGAGGAGGGCGGGTTGTGCGCGTATATGGAGATGCAGGTGCTGTGAGTTTTCCATTTCTTTATATAAGTCGAAAAAAGAAGAAAATCTAACCCAACCCAGCCTCCTCACCCTAACCCCAAGCCTCATCCTTCCCCTCCATCCCCTCCTTTTCTTTAACAGACTGCATCATAC
>JAJDMY020000347.1:0-45764 GCA_022345705.2 Sabuloglossum arenarium
GCTAGGGGATGCCCCTGGCAGATGTATGTGTCATTTAGAGGTGTTACCAAAGGTAAGTTGTGACTGTTATTTTTTGCACCCAGATACTAACAATTTGAGTTAGGAGCCTTACAGAAGTCTTGGTTTCTAGGGATTATGAATGGAAGCCATGCTAACACCCATGATATAGTACCCAATTTATTAGTTTACCCCTTGCAAGCAAAGAGATAACCAAGATATGCAGCTGCAATTCAACAAGTAATAGCCCTGAGAGCTTCCCAGATCAGCTTCTCTCAAGCCACTCGAATTATGGCTGCCCAGGACCTCATGCTAGACAGGAATGCCTTCTACAACACTCATAGATGCCCTAAGAATGCTCCAGATGAAGGAAACCTAGGCTCTCTTTTCGATTTTTTAAATTCTGAGTGATATAATGTTAGAACCAGATACCTTTATGAAATGGACCCAGCAACTGCAGAGCCTATTAGTAGTACTCTGGAGCAGCTGTTCTTCATGTCTGATGTCCAGATCAAGTGGGCCCAGCGATTTTGAAGTTTTTTTATGGTGGAGATAAACACAATCTTCAAAACCAACAATCTCAGATTACTCCTGACGATTTTAACTGGTATCAGCAACACTGGAGACTCATTCCCACTGGCCTTCAGCTATCTTCCAAGCGAAAGCAAGGTCTGCTTTGACTTTATCTTTGAGTCCCTGAGAGAACTGGCCTGGGAGGAGTATCCACCCCCTATGGTTATTGTTGGAGATCAAGCACAAGGACTGGCAGTTTCACTTCCTGGGAGTATGCCTGACTCCACGCCTCAATACTGCGAATGGCATGCATTTGAGAACATCAGAAAGCACCTTACATCCAGCAGATATACATCAGAGCAAGTCACAAACGCGAAGCCCCTTATTTGGAGTTACCTTCAGTCAACCACCACCAGCTCTCTCAAGATCAACAAAGCAGCACTCCTAATGGTTCTCCACTATCCCGAAGTTCAGTACATCAAGAAGAACTGGATATGTAAGGAGGAACAGATCTGCAGACTCTATACCCAGCGATTGGCTAATTTAGGAGTTCACTCCACCCAGAGGGCTGAAAAGTATGAATACAATCCTCAAGCAACAACTCAACTGTCAAATCACCTTGCCAGAGGCCTGCAGGCGCCTTACCAGACAGGTCAGATCATTTGAGGCCAAGTTACTTGGAGATGAAACCTTCAGTATGACTTCCAAACCACGAATTTTAGATATCAATGGATTTGCAACACTACTTGGCAAAGTAACCAACTACTCCCTGGACCTTATGGCTCCTGAATGGGCCTCAGCATCTGTACCAAAGCCAGACTCCATATGGCAAGACAGTTGTCTCAAAAACTGCATCCTTCCATTGAGATATGGACTCCCTTGTAGGCATTGGATGATTAGGGCGCTACTGGAGGGCTTCCCACTGCCATTGTCACTTGTCCACCCTCGCTGGTGGCTTTCTGGAAGTCCTGTGCTTGCTGGGGGATAGGCTATAGGCTATTATGATGCAGCCATAAACCCTCAAGAGAGATGGGTAGGTGGATTTCAAAATAGGGGTAAGGATATTGTGATGGAGTCTGTTCACAATTTGCTTAATAAGCAATCCCATCTACTCCCTGAGCAATCTGAGCGTGTGATGAGAAGAATGGTGGCAATGAATGACCAGATTGTAGCTGAAGTTCATGCTTTGGAGGAGAGAAATTGTGAAATTCCCCCTCAGATGCCTAAAACTCTACCTCCTAACTTGAGCTTACAACACAAGAAGATGAAGGGCAGCACCAGAAAAAGAGAATTGACTAGTGCAGAGATTGAAGATAGATCTAGGAAAATAGTCACAAGGGCAAGTACAAGGGTAGCAGCAATCCTGGCGTCAACTGAGGGAGATAAGGAGGCTATTCCTATACGCAGACGCACTCGAGCTCAGAAAGCTGCTGAGGAACTTGAGGACTGCCTACAGAGAGATGCTGCTGAGGATATTTAGCTAAATTTTATTCACTATATTCAATACTATTCTATTTATTTACATCTCCATGCTTCGTAACGAAAAATTGTCACCAAACCTTCAGGGCAGTCGAACTCGACTCTCCCGACGCTATATTCGGTTTCGACTGCCCTGAAGCACTCCGGGCAAAGACCATATCTGCCCTGCAGATGCAGATCGCGGCGTAGGATCTGACCATTCAGAACCTGCAGGATTCGGATGTGATGTGTTTGGCGGAGATGGCTCGGTTCAGGGCTGTGTTGGAGAGTTTGGTCTAGTGGTTTGGTTTCCTTTGTTTTTTTTTTTTTTTTTTTTTTGAATTATAGTCTTGTTGCTTCGTTACATCCTGTATTTATAATAAAGTATATCTTTTCCACCATTGTCTTTCTCCTTGCTGAGTGTGAGTGTTCGTAGTCGTAGCTCCTTTCCCTAGTCTAGGCCGTAGGTCCCGGTTTCTAAGGGTAGTGCGTGTGGAAGTCCTCGACCGCCTCTTGAGCATTACTTACCTCCTCGGCCGACTGCCATGTGGCCTCGATACATGGGTATTGTGGAGGCTATAAGTGTGCCGGTAAGTAGAATGATAATGTATTCAGATGGCGGTCGGCTCTCCTAACAAGCCAGCCCCTGCTAAGCCTATGACTAACAACTCGCTTATGGAAAACCAATATAGACGCGCTTTTTCAGGCATAGAAATGCCCTCCATAGTACCGTAGGCGTTGGTTGGGGACAATAGGGCTGCGTCGGTGTTATAGCCGACTACGGATGGCGATCTGGGTGCCGCAGGCGTTGGTTGGGGCAATAGTCAATGTTATCTGGCCGATCGTCACGTAGGTAGGCTAGGAACGAGCTAAGATAGAACGGAGTCATAGACTATAGTCGGCCTAGCTACAACTAAGGTCTATCTGGGTAAATACAAGTATTGACTGATGGGGTTCCTAGTGAGGGCCCTGTCGGTTCTATATACGCGGTTAGAGTCCGCCAATGCGTTGTCCTGGGCAACGCTGCCCCCAACAAACATTGGCCTTCGGGGTCGCTCGACTGACTATGGCCGAGCCCCCTACCGGCTGTGACCTTGCACTAGGTCAATGCCCTCTTCCCTCTATATGGTCGGTCGGCCTGGCCGACCACCTATACCTGGAATGGCCTTGGTGCGCCGTGATGCCAATCTTGGCGTAGCCCTGGGTGGTCACCCCTTCTCCTCCTGTATGGGCAGTCGGCCTGGCCGACTGCCTACACCTGGAACAGCTTGGCTGCCGTGACAGTCGGCTCGGCCGACAATCACGTATGTAGACGGGGAGGCAGGACAGATATAGGATATAGTATAGACTATAGTCAGCCTAGCTACAACTAAGGTCTATCTGGGTTGGTAAAGATATTGACCGATGGGGGTTCTAGAGAGTCTCCAATCGGTCCTATATATATGCGGCTATGTGGTTGGGGTCCGCCAAGGCGTTGCCCGAGGCAACGCCTCCGACCTATAACAAACACCTGACTTCGGGGTTGCTCGGCCAACCTCAGCCGAGTCCTGATGGCTGTGGCCTATACTATGGCCGCTGCTAGCCTCCGCCTATATAGTTGGTTGGCCTGGCCGATTGACCTATGCCTGGAATGGCTTGGCTTGCTGTGACACACCTGAATATATCCTTTACGTTTGGATCGTCTCGCCGGCCGTTACTCTAGATGGCAAAATCAATATCTTTTGTATTCTGGATGCAAGTGCATCGTGGTGTGCTTCCGTTGATGAAGGTAGGTGTTGCCTGCTGTTGTGTTATTAGTTGCGTTCTCTTGGTCGGAGGTGTGTCGATAGCGATAGCACAGAGGGTAAACACATCGAGAGAAGCGTATTGACAGTTTAAAATTGCCTGTTAACTGATTACGCTGCTTGAGGGGCCTTTCTAGCAGCGGGTCCACCCATTTGAGGTGTTGCGTTGATGCACTCACCAGGCTCATAACCTGTTGGAGCGGACGAAGTTTGATTGAGGTGGGCGATGCCTGCTATATGCTAACTAGTGTACATGTGACGTCCAGACGGACTTCCAGCAGCTAATGTGAACGGGTTGATGGTTTCTAACTTCTCTATCGCTATGTCTTTGAGTGTGTCTGCCACCTGATAAAGTGGCAAGCGGTATTGTCTTCTAAATTTTCGTATTCGAGATATATTCCTGCGAAGTGGGTTAGTGTCAGGCAGGGTATGGATGTCTGTCCACAGCTTGACTGATCGTCTCTAGAACCGGTCTTGTGCAGAGGCGATATAAGCCTCTGCTTCTGCTATGCTCGTGGCCACTGTAAGGAATGTTCCTACGATTGCTTGTGCTCTTATACTTTGGATCCTGTTGATGGGTCCTACGAGTTTATCTTTGAAAGCATGTATCCAGACGTTAGAGGCATAGTCCACTACTGTGGCGACTGTGGATGTAAACAGCTATCGCACCATTGATGGGGACAGACCCCTGAGTCGCCTTAGCTTCATTGCTGCTTCCAAGCTTTTGGAAGCTACCCTCACAATGTGTTCCTTGTATTTAAGCCTGGTATCCATAACCACTCCAAGGATCTTGACATAATCTTTGGGTTAGACAGTTTGTCTCTTAATGGTGAATGGTTCTGAGTCTGACTTGTATGGTTTGCAGGTGAAGTGTATAATAGCTGTCTTCTCTGACTCGAATGTCGCACCGCTTCTTCTCTCCTAATCTAGAGCTTCGTTGATAATTGCTTTAATACCTTCCCGATTACTCTGTGCTGTAGGTCCTGTGACCCATGCTGTGAAGTTATCGACTAATGTTATTACTCTCCCATGACTATCAATCCGCTGCTGTACCAGGTCTGCATTGAAGAAGAGGAACAAGATCGGAGATAAGGGAGAGCCTTGAGGTAGACCAGCCTGTAGTAGGCTTCGAACCTCAGATGCCTGCCTATTGATTTGGATCGTCGCTATTCATTCTAAGCAGAAGGCCTCTATCCACCGGAGCAGCTTCTCTGGTATGCCTCGTGCTCTCATTCTCTGGAGCAGTCTCTCTTTGCAGACTCCGTTGTAAGCTCCTTTGACATCGAAGCTAACCAGGCTAACAATTCGTCGGCCCTGCCAGACAGTGTAGACTTGCTCTGCTAATCGTTGTTTGCAAGCTTTAAAGTGGTTGGTCAGAAGCAGGCCATATGTCTCCATCGCATGGGAGATCCTCTCTGCGACCACCGATTCCAGTACGTTACCAAGTGTTGCTAGAAGCGATATCTGCCTCCAGGCCTTTGCCACTTTGTAATTCTCTTTATTAGGCTTTTTAAGTGGTATGATCTTTGCATGTCTCCACTAATCAGGTAGCATGCCTTCTTCTAAAGATGTGCGAAACAGCTCAAGAACCCGGTGCTTGACCACTGGCCAGGTCATTTTCCAAGCTATCGCAAATAGGCCATCATCCCCAGACGCCAATAGCTGTCGTTCTATCTCCTCCATCGTGATGCTAGGCATCGCTCTGGGTGTTCTTTGCAGTCTGGGTCCTTTGCCGTCGATGTCGTTCGGTAGGGGAGGGAAGAATTTAGATAATAGTTCTTCTGCCTGTTCCTTATAGTCGATTGTAACTGTTTTATCTTCTCTAATGAGCTGTGGTACCTTTCCAAATGCTGTGTCATCACCAGACTTCAAGTACTTAGTGGCCTTCCAGATATTATCGTTGTCTGCAAGGAACTCGTTCCAGTGCTTTTTCTTTTGTTACCGTATAGCATCGTGGTATTGCTTCACAGCATCTTTTGCTATCTTTTCTAGATTTGCTATGGTTTGTCCTACCCGTCGCTCAGTTCGGGCATAGTTTCTGCAGTATGTGTATATACTATGCAACTACGTCAAGTCAGTTGTCCACCATCGCTTTGCATATGGCGGTGGCTTGGCCTTTAGAGTTAAGGCATGAATCGCCTCTTAGACCACTAACATTAGTCTGTCTGTCTTCTGCTATACTGTACTCTCCGATGAGGTGGTCTCCAGTGTTTTCGCAATCCTGGTATTTATCTCTTTCCATAGTGCATTCTTGAGTAGAAGCCGCTCCTAATGTTCTGGTACCGGTACTGAAATGTCGAAGATTGTCTCAATTGCATGGTGGTCAGAGCCATGTTTTGTTCTGTGTATTGCACATTTCACCACTGAGTCTATCAGTTCTTTAGAAGCTAGGACTAAGTCGATGGTTGTCTCATAATCCCCACCATGCCATGTCTTTGAGCCCCATTCGTGCAAACTGCTAAGAGCGAATTCGTTCATTAGGTCGATTATCGGATCTGCTTTACCCTGTTTTGCGAAAGACACATTATCTCCTCCGTATAGTCGGTCATGATGGTTAAAGTCTCTGATAATCACTACATCCACTACCGTGCTTGCATCTCGTTTTATGTCTGTGATTGCCTTGTGTAAGTAATCGCACGTGTTTTGCAGGGCCTGGGTATCTCCTCCCGGTACGTAGACCGATACTACCAAGACCAGCCGCTCAGGGAGCCATATGACTGCTGCTGCAATATCTGGAGACTCCATCGTCACCTGTTCCATTTCTAAATCATTATTTACCTAAAGCATGCTTTGAATTGCCCATCTACCTTCTCTCCAAGTCGAGGGGACTCTCTTGGTCCATTTGTGATGTCCCATAGGGGTCGTCAGTAGTCGGCCCTTGATTCTTCGTGCCTGGGGCTCCTGGATAGCCAATACTGCTGAATTCTGAGATTCTTTGTCATTCATTAAGCTGTCATGTACTGTACCTTAAGACTTCTACAGCAACAGGTGAAATCGGCATCAGTCCGAAATGTTTTTATTAAGGGTGAAAGAACTGTCATAGTGGTACCAGCCATAGCAATAGCCATGTCTATATGGCGGTCCGACAGGGAGGCGCCGCCCAATGGCAGATCTCCTAATTGTCACCTTCTTGGCCGAGAGAGTCAAGTGACTAAGGGTGTCATCTCGAGTTTACCCCGCAGTATACAAATATAGTACGCTGGCCTGAGTAGAGAGGCTAGTGATCAGTTCTAGCATCAATAGAATCCAAGCTGTTGACAATCTATTTGAACACCTACCTACGGGAACCCAGCGACTCGCAAGTAGTCCGTCCCATATTCAATCGTATCGTATTGTACAGCAACTAGACATCGGAACGCCGGCGAATGTCGAGAGGCTCGATCGTCATCATACTATCCACGAAGCTCAGAAGTACCCTTTACGTAGGGTCCTTACAGTTCTAATCGCTCTACAAAGGAAGATAGTCCGGCGGATATCGAAAATCTCGAAAGATAGCAGCTAGCGGATCATCGTTCCAGATAATTGACCCGGTCAAAGAATCGTCGAGCGGAGCGACCATGTCATCCTCATCCGAAATACTGTCGGATCGAAAGAAGCGCTTGGAACAAGAAAGAGCAGTCATCTTAAGAGAGATTGAAGTCAAGAAGTTGGAAGCACAGATAAAGTTGCTTTGTAAGCAGGTCGACGCCGACCGAGGAACGGGCGAAGTAGACGCTCCAGACGACTTGACGGCGGAAACTGCCAGTACGACGAGTAAACGTCGCAGGAATGAGAAAGCTGACGGCGAGTCACCGTCGACCAAAAAGGGCAGTTTGAGGGGACATATACAAACGGCTAAACAGGAGAAGTATGATGGGAAAACCGTTCATAGTTTGCAGGAGCATATTCGCCTCTGCAAAACAACTTTCCGTTTATCCTCTAGAGACTTTACCGACGATGCCACGAAGGTGCTTAACGCATCGCAATACCTCGTCGGGGAGACAGCGAGTGCCTTTAGCAGATTAGAGGAGCTTAACAGTTAGGACAAGACTCCGTAGGAGGAGTACAAGACCTTCTTGCGAGATAGGCTTCAGAATCCTGTCACTCATGCCTCAACGCTGGCCCGCCGGTATAACGAGGCCATACAACGAAAATATCAAACGGTCACCCAATTTGTTAGCTACTTCGATGAACTCGAGGCGGAGCTACCGTCGTATACGGATGAACATCGTCGGCATCACCTTTTTGCAAAACTCACCCCGGAGCTACGACAAGCTCTTACCAATTATTAACAGATGCCTGCCACGCGGATAGAGCTCATTAAACTGGCAACCCAGTTGGAGGCGAATATCCCTAAGAAGTCGTCGAATGGCGAGAAGCCGTCGGAACGCAAATAAGGCGGAAGCAATAAGGGAAAATGGAAAGGACGAAATTTTCCTCCCAGAAAAGATCCACTATCGGAATCTAATGCGACTCTCAAAACTTATACCAAGCCCCCTGCTGAAAGTAAAAAATCCGACTTGACTCCGGCGGAGCGGGATCGGAGAGCCAAAGAGAATTTGTGCTATAAGTGTGGAGGGCTTGGGCATCGCGCTGCCCGGTGCCCGTCCAATGTCGAGGTGACTGCGCCCGATACTAAGCCAAAAAACTTAAAACTACAGAAGAGGACGATCCTGCTCTACTGAGGTGGCTGGCATCAAAGGGGACGAATGGAAGTCTAGAGGCGGCAGTGGAGTGTCAGACCGCTGTCAGGTGGAAAAAGGCGAGGGCGTTGATAGATTTGGAAGCGGAGCTGAATTTGATATCCCAACTCTTCGTTAAGGAGGCAGGTTGGCAGCTGCGACCCGACGCCACCCCACCTGTTAAGGCGATTGACGGGAGAGGAATCCACATATATGGTTCTCTCAATGTCACCACGAATATCGCGGATGCCAAGGGCACTGTGAAGAAGCAGTAGGATGACTATATTGCTACAGATATTCAAGACTACGATGTCGTTCTAGGAGTCTCATGGCTCCAGACTAGGAACCCCGATATAGATTGGGTGAGTCAGACTTGGAAGTACACGGAACGTAGCAAGAGTCCTGAGCTCCTAGCGGCTGGACCATTCCTCGCTGCCACGACTAAGACCCGACGGGTATACGCAGTTAGGTATTGTCCTAATATTGCGGTCGAGGAACCGAGTGTTCCTCCGGAATATTCAGAGTATCAAGATGTATTCTCAGAAGAAGAAGCTAACGAACTATCACCGAGGAGAAGGCCGGAGCATACTATTAAGCTCGACGGCGAACCAATGCACGGCCCAATATATAGCCTATCGGAGAAGAAGTTGAAGGTCCTTCGAGAGTACATTCAAGATAGCCTGGAAAGGGAGTGGATTAGAGAGTCCATGAGCCCTGCTGGAGCACCTATATTGTTCACACCTAAGAAGGATGGTGATGGAAAAGAGCCACGTATAGACCATTCAGGAATGGCCAGAGCCTAAGACGTTTAGAGAGATTCAAGTCTTTTTAGGCTTTGCGAACTTCTACCAACGGTTCGTCAAGGGCTATTCGAAGATAGCCTCACCTTTGACGGCTATGTTGCAAGAGAGTAAAAATGGTAAGAAAACAGGTCCGTTTGATATGACGGAAAAAGCGAGGGAGGCATTTCATACCCTGAAGGCAGTCTTCACGACAGCACCTGTTCTGAGGCACTTCGATCCTGATAAGCCCATTCACATTAAGATAGATGTGTCGGGCTTTGCTATAGCGGCTATCCTAAGCCAACCCGGGGACCCGACTGGATCCCCCCGGTCAGATGCATATTGGCATCCAGTTGGATTCTGATCTAGGAAAATAATTCTAGAGGAAGGCAACTACGAGACTCATGACCAAGAGTTATTGCCTATAGTCAAGAGTTTCAAACAGTGGCGCCACTACCTGGAGGGTTGCTGGTGACCCATAGTCGTCCTTTCAGATCATGCAAATCTACGATATTTCATGGTTACGAAAGAAGTATTGCGAAGGCAGGTTAGATGGGCTGAACGTCTAGCCGCCTTCGATTTTGAGATCCAATACCACAAGGGGGTTTCTAACCCTGCGGATGGACCCTCGCGGCGACCCAACTACAAGGAGCCGGAGGACGAAGAGGAAGAGTTGCTATTACCAACTCTTTGCCAAAAGCTAAAAGGAGGTGTATTCTTAAGGCGAAAAGATACAATTGTAGCAATTCTACGGATCAAGCCAACACGAATGGGGGCCGATGTTGACCCGCCATTAGACTTGAACCCCCAAGATGGGAATAGGTGTCAAGGGACGGTTGAGAATGTCAAAACTCCTAGAAGGAGGAGAATTGGCGCGGTAAAGCGTAAGGGTAAGGCTCTGTCTCCTCGCAAGGCCACAGGCAGAGGAACCGAAAAGACCAAGCACAAAAAGGGTAAGAGTTGGGCCGAGAGCATAGGTAAGACGCCTAGTACCCTCCGGCGAGGCGATGGTCTCAACCCTATTGCTGGTACTGGTGGTCTAGAACACCTCGTACTACGGTGGGTTGCTACAGAGGCAGCAGCCACTGAAACAGCATACGAAGAACCTGCAGAGACGCTCACAGAGCTGCTATTGGAATTGCAATCAGGGGACGCCTTGGTTGTAAATCAAAAGCAAAGCATATCCACAGGTTATCTTCAGCACGCTGGGTCCACGACGGACGAATGGTGAGTAGACAGCAAAGGTCTACTACGCTATAAGGGGACCGTGTACGTTCCAGACAACCTGGCAGTAAAACAAGAGATCATGAAAATGAATCATAATGACCCCTATGGAGGCCATTTCGGCACAGAAAGGACGAAAGAACTTGTCCGCCGAAAGTATTATTGGCCGTCTATTGAAAAAGCCATAAAGGACTATATACACCAATATGACATATGTTAGAGGACGAAGGCGCCCCGCCATCATCCATATGGCGAGTTGCAACCCTTGCCGATACTGGATAGGCCATGGAGAAATATTTCTATGGACCTGATCACGGGTCTACCTCCGAGTGCCGACAGCGACTTGAAGGCATACGATGCTATACTAGTTATATACGAAAATGGCTAAATACTTCCCAGTCTGTAAAACACTTAATGCTGCAAAATTGGCTGATCTCTTCCATAAAAAGATAGTCTGTGCATTCGGGACGCCGTCGTCCATCGTTTCGGATAGGGGTAGTATCTTTACGAGCCAATTTTGGTCGAGTTTATGCTTCTACATATGGCAAGGCGTCGACTAAGCACTGCTTTCCACCTGCAGACAGTCGGGTAGACAGAATGGCAGAACCAGACTCTGGAACATTATTTGCGTTGTTACATCAACTATAAACAAGACGATTGGGTCGACTGGTTACCGCAGTCGGATTTTACCTACCATAACACCCAGCATTCGTCCACAGGGATTACCCTCTTTTATGCAATGTACAACTACCACCTAGAGTTCACTTGGGACGTCGAGGCCGACGTTCCTGAGGGGGAGGCACCTGCAGCACATGATTGTGCAGCAGCTATCGAGGCAGAAAGGCTTCAGCTGGCAGAAAGGCTGCGGGACGCAGTCGCGTATCAAGCTAAGTATTATAACTGAACGCATACTGCAAAGTACTACAACGTTGGCGATAATGTCCTCCTTTCTTCAAAAAATATATGCCTAACTCGTCCAAGCAAGAAGCTGGATTATTAGTTCCTAGGCCCATTCAAGATAATCGAGGCCGTCGGAAACCAGGCGTACCGACTTGCACTACCGAAAGCATATGGGAAGGTTCATCTATTGTTCCACGTCTCATTAGTAAAACTATATGAGGAACGACCCAGTGGGTCCCATGTGGAACCCCCACCAGCAGTGCTTATGCCGGAGGGTAAAGAGTACAAGATTGAAGAGATCCTAGACGAACGGACCTACCATAGTCAGAAGCAATACCTTGCCAAATGGGTAGGCTACCCAGATTGGGAAACTTCATGGGAACCAGAGACGGCAGTGCAGAATGCACCTGAACGCTTCAATGCATTCAGGCAAAGGCGGACCGAAGTCGTTCCGAAGGTGGACAGGCCACAACGGAAGCGAAGAACGGGATAGACTGAGAAGGTACTCTTTCTGCATTTTTCCCTAAGAAGTTTTTTACGCAGTTTTAAGGAGGTCTACTCACCCCCGTCGGGAAGCCGTCGACTCGCAGTTTGACTTAACTCCAAACCACTGTGGACTTAGTAGAATTCTATGGTAGAGGGCGAACTTTCCCTTAATTCTACAGGTTGGGAACATTTACGAGATGACTACAAACAAGTTCTACAGTCACGGGAACGCCAAGAGGGTGGTGGGAAGGCAGCAGGCAGAATCATGTTGATTCTATAATACATAATTATTGGCAACATGAAAAGGGGCCTATGGCCCAAAATTAGCTAAACCACCAGACCCCGAAGGGCATACGATGGCGGTCTACTCGGCCGCAGTATCATTTTCACTGTTTTCCTTCGGTTCGTCTCCATTTCCATTAGCACCAATGCTATCGTCTTCGCCGTTACTTACAGAAGAACTATCACGGCTGACTACGGTCAGCGATCTGGGTGCCGTAGGCGTCGGTCAGGGCAATGGTCAATGTCGTCTTGACTGACCATCACGTAGGTAGGCTAGGAAACGAGCTAAGATAGAACGGGGTCATAGACTATAGTCGGCCTAGCTACAACTAAGGTCTATCAGGTTAAATACAAGTATTGGCCGATGGGGTTCCTAGCGAGGGCCCCGTCGGTCCTATATACGCGGTTGGGGTCTGCCAAGGCGTTGCCCTGGGCAACGCTGCCCCAACAAACATTGGCCTTCGGGGTCGCTCGACCGACTATGGCCGAGCCCCCTACCAGCCGTAACTGTGCGCTAGGTCAATGCCCTCTTCCCTCTGTATGGTCGGTTGGCCTGGCCGACCACCTATACCTGGAATGGCCTTGGTGCGCCGTGTTGCCAATCTTGGCGTGGCCCTGGGTGGTCGTCCCTTCTCCTCCTGTATGGGCGGCCGGCCTGGCCTACCGCCTACACCTGGAACAGCTTGGCTGCCATGACAAGAACCGCCATTCGCACCCCCGTCGCTACCCGGGTCCTCGTTTCTAAAGTTAACAAGTAAACTTGTTTTGTATATTATAATATGCATGTGCGGTGCATATGTTTTATTATACACATGTGATTCATAAATTTAGGTTTTCTACATTGGCCGAGGTCCAGAAAAAGCTTATACCAACATAATGTTTCTTTTACATTAGACGATCTCGTCCCTGGTGACGTGCTTCATGTGCAACGCACTAGAGCAGGGGAGGTAAGCAAGTGCAGGGTTTAAAATCCCACTAGCTGGAATAGAGCTACTGTATCCATAAGTGAGAGTTAAGTTTAATAAACGGGTTAAAGAACGATATACCCTGTATTCGTTAGTAAAAGAATAATCTACTCTGTAATTAAAATTATAGAACTATATACCCATTCTACGCGACGCGACATGACACGTTCAGATACTAGACTACTCTATAGAATATCGTCGAATTCGACATTGTTGCTGATGCCCTCGCTGTCATTGCCTCCACTGTCGTCTCCCCTGCTGTCGCCACCCCATGGCTGCCATTAGTAAACTTGCTGTGCCTCTTAACAGCACAGAGTACACCTGCTGGTCAGATGTCTGCCATGCCCTCAATAACTGGGCGGTCAAGGAGAAATTCTTCTTTTCGACATCTAAAAATGAACTGAATTTGGTCACCTTTGTGTGTGCAACAGCAAGCTGTCTATGGAAGTGTCAGGTGCGAAGGAACCGGGAAAGACTACTTGTCCTTTTCATTGTCGAGAGCACCAACAGTGCCTCAGTGCTGGTATTGGAAAGTTTTGTACTGCCAGCAGTGCGATCTGGCTGGATGAGGCAGTGTCTCGTCACCTCTGTGTGACGAAGGCTACTTCTCCAAAGGCAATCATTGACTGCCTTTGAGTCCGCTTTGGTGAAGAGGTGAGCTACAAGGTAGCTTAACTCTGTCACCTCTGACTCCTCAATGGGAGCATTGGAGCACAGCAGTACAGCTTTCAGCTATTGCCAGCATATCGACAGCATCTGGAAATGTCAGCTCCAGATGTCTACATAGATCTCGCTATAGATTCAGTCTCTCAGAACTTCATCCACCTCTTCATTTGTTATGTGCAATCAGGGGCATCTTTCCAACTCTGTCGACGATTCCTTACTATTGATGGGACCTTTCTAAAGGCCTGCTTTATCCTTACCCTTCTCATTGCTGTTGGTATTGATGCTAATAGTCGCAATCTTTTGTTTATCTGGGGGGTAGTGGAATCCGAGAATTGCAACTTTTGGGAGTGGTTCTTCCGCCACCTCCGACAGGCTATACCAGAGGTCTCAACAGAAGCTTGTACACTAGTCTCTGATAAAGACAAAGACCTACTTGAGGCAGAGTAGGTACTTGGGAATCGAATGACAAGAGCTTACTGCTGTCGTTACCTGAAAGAGAATTTTGCAAAACTCTTTGGGTAGGGTCTGTTAGAACGTTTCTGGCAGGCATCACGCGCTCGCACACCTGCTTCTTTTAAAACAATACTAGTGAAGATTGGGGGGGTCAAGAAGAAGGTAGAGGAGTATCTCCGTCATATTAACCTACAACTCTGGGCGGAGTCACACTTCCCTGGCCGTTAGTATGGCCACGATACTAGCAATATTGTTGAGAGTTTAAATAAGACTCTCAAGCTTGACTGAAAACTCAACATCATTGAGCTCCTTGATATAATTTGACATCGTACAATGGAGTTGCATTCACAGTGTCACACAGAGGCGCTATAAGCTCTTGCGACTGGTGTGCAATATACCTCGTTCGTTACTACAGTAGTATAAGAAGGGAGGAAATGGGTATAGAGTAATCAAGTAAGTTTATTTCTATCTATTCCATTAATACTAACTATCAACAGGTTCAACTTTCATCGCCCGACGAAGGGCGAGTAATTTAGCCGAACAATGATATCCACCTCGTCAGCCTTCATGATGGAACCTGCTCCTGTCAGTGATACCAGGCTAATGGCATTCCTTGTAGCTCTATTATGACTTGTATCTTTGTGTAAGGGTACGTGCTCGAGACCTTCCTCCCTACGTTGCTGTCGACAGCAACGTGGGCAGCGACGTATACCACAAATATTCCAGTAGTCGACATCGTCAGGCTTGAGCCAACCGACGAGGAGTGCAACCCTCTAGTGACAAGGGTGCATCATGGGCGATCAAAGAAGTGGCAGATCTGGACAGAAGATGCTCGAGCATCTCCAGGGTTGGCGAGACAAGATATGGGCGCAGATGCGACTCCTAGGGAGTACCTCGTCCACAAGTGCGGAACCTGTAGAGAGCCTGGGTATAACGCTCAGACTTGTCGTCGCCCTCATCAATAGGAGTGATAACAGGCAAAGGGCGTTGATGGTAGGCACAAGGGGTATATAGTTCTTTAAATTTAATTACAGGGCAGATAGTTCTTTACGCGTAGAATATAGGGTATATCGTTCTTTTACTCTAACTTATTTAAGAAATGATAGCCGGAAATGGACCCACTTTCACTACCGAACTAAACCCCGTTTCAGACTTCAGTTATGAACCACTTGTTCAATCTAACATTATCTTGCCGTGCTTCTTTGACAATGGCTAATATATATTCTAATAAGTTGTGAAAGAGCCATGATGCTGAGTAATATCACTATTGTCTAATCAAGGTTCACAAATTAGTTACTTAATATAGCTCTTGGACGCAGCCTCTTCGTTACAAAATGAGGGTATCTAGGTATAGGGAGTTGGTAAATTGAAAGCAGGGATTCACTTTAATTTTACAGGGGGGTATATTACCAATTTTAGGGAGGGACTCAGGGCATTCTCTGTAAGAAATCGCAGAGGAGGATGGCATTAAGAAGGGTTGCTGCTTATAGGGTTGTAGGGAGTGGGGAGACTTACGTGCATGCGATTATAGATGGCCAGGCTGTAGGGATTATTGAGAGTGATGGAGAAGAGATTGGAGGGGTGTTCTTTGTTTGAGATAGGATTATATGTGGTGGAACAAGTTAGATAGATAGCTTTCTAAATGGGATTTATCTAAAAGTCTTACTTTCTCCCTCTGCGTCCCTCCGAATACTTTTTTCTCAAATATCGAAGTAGGACATGAAGGCACTGTGATTATAAAAGTCAAAGCAGACGAACGGGAAGAACATGATTCAATTAGAAGAAGTCAGCCAACTCGACGTGAAAATGCACTCGGCAAACTCGTCTAAAACTCGCATTAAAGTGCGAGACGAAAAGCATCAAGCTCTTCTGTGGATATTCCCAGTTGAACATATAAATCATCCTCCAAAGGCTTTACAATCTGTGCATAAACTTCATTTAGGAGGTTGTCAAGACTCAGATCGTCGTCAAACTCATAGCTCCGTAGCAAATCCCCCAAGAGACAAGCTTCCATCGCCGCAAGGAATCGTTCCGAGAAATTGCCGGTATCAAGCATAAACAACGCAGCGAAATACTTCTTTTCGATATCTGCACTTTCGCCACCGTCATCATCGTCCTCGGAGTACGTGGGGTCACTCATAGACTCGATTGGCATTCCAAGCTCAATTTCCAGGAGCAAGATTCCCAGTGAGAGAACATCAGGATGTGGATGCATCGTAAACCGTTCTTCTCTCATTGACATTATTGAATCATCCAGTCGAATCTCCACAGATGGTCTGGTGATGTCAGGTATCCCGCTACTTTTTTCTTTGAAGAAGTGGATATGTTCCTTGTCCCAGGTTACTGGCGAAAAGGGTCCACGCCAAAGTTGCAAAAATGCCTGTGCCAAGATAACATGCAAAATTGGTCGATATATCCCCTGTGATTGAGGTGTATTGGTGTGTAATATATCGTTCAGAGATATGCTCTCGTCGCTTTGAGAGTGTGTGAGATATCGTCGTGAAGCGAAAAGCTTGTCGTTGACTATACGAAAAGTACACTCTGTCAAAGCATAGAGCTCCATTTTGCGAAGGTATCCAAAAATACCCTCTGTTACCAAAAGCTTGGTGCTTGATCTTACGGAACGTTTCTCTGAAGGCCCGCGGTATTCAAACTTCACAGGTGGCCTACACCCTTCATCCAGCTCAACTTTGGCTGTCAGCCACGTATATCTTCTATCAGTTGTCTTGAAATGCATATCAAATCGAGGAATTTCAGGCCAGCTACCAAATGTTGGTAGTTGAAGTCGCACTGCAGTATTGGAGTTGTGATATCTACCTCGGTCGTGCAGAGACAACACTTGATCAAGAAGAGCAAGCTGGTTCCGGCCTATTTTGAAAGCCTTTCCACCCCGGGTGAGCATATCGGTGGGCGGGAGAGTACTTCTAAAAACTGGTGCTGCAGGTGGAAGAGTTGCTTCGGTTCCACAGGCTTTCGAAACTGAATCAAGGTTTCCTGATGCCAGGAGCTCCACGACCATGGCCTCGTCTTTGTTCCTCATTGCCCACGAGATTGCTGTTCGGCCTTCGTCATCTTTCGCGAGTACGTTGACTTTGCCCGATGTCAATAATGCCCTGATGACCGCTTTATTCCCCTCTTTGGCCGCCCACAAGAGCGGCGTCAGCCCCCCTTTAACTTTCGTATTTGCATCGCATTTGTCCGATGCTAGTAGCACCATAGCCACAATGACGTTTCCTGCCTTCACTGCGTGCCAGAGTGGTGTCATTCCCTCCTTGTCCCTCGCGTTAGCATTCGTTTTCTCCGATCCGAGCAAAGCCTCGACCACAATCTCGTATCCGTTTCCAGCTGCCCACGAGAGTGGCGTCCGACCAACATTATCCCTGAAGTTCAGTTGGACATCGTCTTTTTCAATCAAAAATCGAACAACTTGTTCGCGGCCTTGGCCTGCAGCGAGAGAAAGGGGAGTCCGCTGACAAAAGTCCTTAGTGTCAATCTTGATCCCATTTTGCTTAGCCAACAAGGTCGTCACAATCTCATAACCACCCTGAGCTGCTAGCGCAAAAGGTGTTTCCCCATGGCTATCAAGAGCATTCAGAGCGAGGTTTATCTTCTCAAGCAACAAGCCTACCACAGATGCATGTCCAGATTCACAGGCTTCATGAAGTGGTGTTTTTTTCAACTCGCAACTTTGGATGTTGACATCGGCTCCAGATGCGAGAAGCATTTTGGTAATGTCTTCATGACCGTTACGAGCAGCCAGATGCAATCCAGCCTCGCCATGCTCATTAAACAATTTCACAACTTCCATTCGGTGCTTGATTGCTGTCTCAACGACCTCGGGAAATCCAAAAATGCATGCCGCAAAGAAAGGATCTGGCGGTTGGGACTTGGAGCTCTGAGTAACAACCCGCATGTCATATTTGAGTCTCCTTGACAGACCACACTTTGTCCACTCCGAGAACGCGTTTCCGATGCCAGGTTTCAGCATATACTCGTAAAATTGGTATTGAAGTGGGGACTGTTGCCGTCCAGCCTTCCCAACTCGAGTGCAATGTAATGGCCAGTTCGAGGCGGAATATTTTAGGAAATTTTTGGCAGGATCCAGCTTAATCTTACAATCGTCATCGTCCATGAGCGACAAGAGATCACGGTTCCAGAAGCTCAGAGATGCAAGACATGATGCGGCAACTTGAATGTTTGCGGGGGTATCCAAGAAAAGCTCTGGGAATGAATGCTGTAGAAACTCCTTCACTGAGATATGGGGGAAATTCAACGTTTTGTTTTCGTCAACAACAAGAAAATTGCTCGTAATTCGCTCAATATAAGCCTCGGTGATCCCAGATATCGACTGTTCGTCTTTCTCGGGATCAATGCATGCCATACCAACCAGAAGAGGAATGGTCAACTTTCCGTTGCAGACAAGTGCTAACTGTAGAGAGCGCTGTGCGTGGATGGGAGCACTACGCCCCTGGGTGTTTCTCTCGTATAGCCGGCTGTAAGTTGGATAGAGCCTCAGCAGGTGATTTTCGCTTGATTCGAGGGCCTTGTCAAGATAGGTCGAGCTAGCTTGACGTTCAATTTCGTCGAGCGAAGCTTTGATGTCGCCCTCGTTGACAGCAGAGAACTCAGGGAAGATTAAAGCCAAATGCAGTTGCGTCCAAGTAAATCTACATCTTCTTAGTAATTTCCCAATCATTGGTCTTTTAGTCGCAAAGACTTACGCTCCCTTCCCAGCTGCGGTCAAAACGTCAACTACACGCTGACGGAGGCCAGCGTTGCAATGCAAAATGTGGCCACTGTCTCGTCGAAGGCTGTCATCAACATAGCCTTTTATGAAGTCGCCAAGATCATTGGCCGTATCCTCGGGTTTGACACGAAGATTCTTGCAGAATTTCAGTTGATCCAAGACTTTGACCTCTTCCCGGCTAGATAGAAAAATCTTTGCGGAGGTTTTGGCATTGGTTTGAGTTTGAGTTTTTTCAAGTTCGACGTTCTGTAACACTTCAAGGAGTTTGCGCGGGTTGGCGCACTCGTCCAAAGCATCGATGATTATTGTTACACGGCTTGAACAGTCCAGTAGCTCAGTTAGAAATTTCTGGCAATCTTTTATACCCAATTTCGGCGGTTTCGCGTCCGGGTCGTCTTGCCAACCTTCCCAGTGGGCAAGCAGGGAATGGTGGATCTGTTTATCCTCGGTGGACCATGCCAGCTGTCGTATAATAGACCGGAGAATATCTATAGTCTCGGTACCAGCTCCCGTTGTCTTCGAGCAATTAAAATATGCTACTTGCTCATGAGATCCAAAAGACGTTTCCATAAAATGTTCGATGACTCTTAACCTGTCCAAACATGAGAAGCATTTTGAAATTGGAGAATATCAAGAACTTACGTCAAGCATGTTTTCCCGGAACCAACTAAGATCCCAGATCAGCAATGGCGATTGAGCACCCAAAAGTCGAAATTACGGTCGAACCTACCGGGACCATGAAGCCACAGATATTGAACTCCGTGTGTCTCTGGTGTATTCCATTCGCAGAATACTTTATCTCGAAAGATCCACTTGCCAGTGTCAGGGAACTTCTCAATTAGCTCAGCCCTGTCGAGAAGCGTCTTGAGATCCTCGGACGGATCATAAGATGATGTCCACTTCAGAGCGTTCCCTATGCGCTTAAATGTAACTAGATTACTTAGAAGGTTTCGGACCATAATGAGGTTTTACGCATACCGTCCGAAGCTCTCGCATGGCCGAGCTTAGAGACTTCATTTTCAATGGCACGGATAACTATGGATTGCAATTAGTCAAGACCGCTGCCCAAACGAAATCTGCAGCGCACTTACTTTTCCAATCGATGACTTTAAGAAGTGACTCGACCTCCTGATCCTTAGCCTTGATCCCCTCCATCTTAGCCGTCCAATCGTCAATATTAAGAGGCACGGATCTTATTATCTGTTCTGTTTTTAGAGTAGAATTAGCCTTTTCAAGATGCATGCTAAGAGATGAGAGTTATTAAATGAAGAGGGATTACCAAACTTTGACCTCCGAAAGTGGCATATTAAGGCGACCAAGCACTCGAGAACTTTGACATACAATTCCACAAGACGCTCATCGAGTTCTGCGAGATTGTATTTGGCCTTGTCTTTCACGTAGTCTTGCTCTATTTCTCCATATCGACAGAGCAGTAGGGAGAGTCCCGAAAAGGCGTCAAGCGCAGATTCGTATGTTTCATGTCCAATGACAGCAAGCTTCACATCATTAGCAGGTGTCATTGTGTGAAATTCGAATACTCACATCCAAAACAAGGCTGAATGGAATCCACGCAAGTTTTGCATGACCAGTAGGATCCAAATTAATCAATGGCTGCAACTTGTCTTTAATGACTTTAGCGTAGCCTATGATTTTATCCAGCTTTTCCCGGATTGATTCATCCCTGTTCTTGATCTTAATTGGGAGTGACCAGCGATTCACTTCCATGGCAAGCTTCTCTTTCTGCGCTACGTCTAAGACTTGCTCAGCGATGCCTTGTACGACCGGGAGCTTTCCACCGTTTGCTTGAGCCTCTTTCTCGAGAATGGCTTCTAGGCCTTCGTAAACTTTGGGGCTTTCTGTCCTCAGTTTCTCGGCGGCTCGGGACCAAAAAGGCTCTGGCCAGGCCATTACTTTTTCCAGGGCCTCTTCAGTTGTAACTTCCAGTGCGGCTAACTCGATGTTGACCCCAGTTGTGCTGTTTCCTGGGTTGTTGCCACATAGTTCATTCTTGTCACTTTCGTGCACGACTTGACTGCTTCTAGTAATTGGAGTGCCTTTGCTCTCAGGTTGCAGATCACTCTCAACTGCGAGTAGGTTCCCAACCGGGGAATTAATATTTTCCTCTGGCTTCTCGCTCTCGGCGGTGTGCATCGGAAACAGCGACTGCGCACTGGACCCTTCTACCGAAAGTTTGTTCTTATAGCTCGTGCCCTGCTCAAGACACTGTCATCAGTAGTAGCCTAAGGTAAACTCCGTTATCTAGAATGAGCATTGATGCGAACCTTCACATCTGTCACTTTCGATCCAAATCCTTTTCCGAGGCTTCTCTTGAGGCGCTCAAAAGGCGCTGGCTTCTTCTTTCCCTTGTCGCTCGACCCCATTGCCTTGCCTCTCTGAATTGTAAATCTAACGTGGCGGTGCAGAGCTGTAATTTCGATTTGAAAGTTGCAATGAATGTTGTGCGGGGTCTGAGGTGCAATAATATAGTTGACACAAACTGAGGGGCAACTTCGTGCAGAACTAGACACGTTGGCTGCTTGTGGAAACTTCTGGAAGAACGCCACATTCTCACGTGACATATAAAACGCGTAATAAAAAACGACTAGCGTGTGGCTGTGATATAATACAAGGTACTGGGGGTCGAGCGAGTAAACCGACCGACGAGAGTGGTGAGCGCAACTGTATAAAAAAGAGATTTTTTAAAAATTAAAATTAACCCTGGAAGCTTTGCGTGCGACCAAACGCATCCTGGTGGGTATGTATGAGGACACCACCTCAGCCCGCTTATGACCCCACCTACCCAATTAGGTTTAGGGGGTTAGCTAAGGTTTTTAAACTTTAAAAGCCTAGGACTTAGACTGGAGGTGCTGAGGACTTCATCTCATTGGCAATCTGTCATCTAATGATTGGTGCAACATCCAAGACCTTCTTAATCGTAAACCCTTTGTCGTATGCCTACTCTGGCAAGTCGGGTTTCAGAGTGACTGGTGCTTCAAGAATAACATCGGTGTTGAAACGCTCATGGCTAACGATGCATCGAATAGGTGGTGGTAACTCATGTAGCTTCTGTCAGGCTACTGGTTCTCGCCTCTCTTCCAAATCTTTGTCTTGGGTTGTCCTCATATTGCGTCGCTGAGGTTCCTATCTCCTGTTCACTCCTACACCTTGTTCTTGCTGTGACCGACCAACTATTTCCTGTGAGAGATTAATATCCATCTGCTCCTGTAGAGAAGTCCCTCGACTCTGAATCTGCACTGATGGTTTTGGCTTAACCAGTTGCTGCATTGGCTGACGTCCTTGCTGCTAGTCCAGTATCTGATAAGGTGCACTTCGCTGAGTACTAGCAGGTTTGCTTCGATGCGCAGGCATTGCCGAAGCCCATTCAATATTCTCATTTCGTCTTGCAAGAATCTCTCTGGTATCATTGTACTTGTCGTAAAAGATACTTTTTGGGTTGGCTGCTGTGTCTGCTGCGGTTGTTATCTTGTGCTGTTCTGTTCCCATATTCGCTGCTGTTCTTCTTGTCTTCGCCGAACTTCTTCTCTATTAGCTCAGAGTTGTACTGACAAAACTAGTTCCAGGGTATATTCATTGCCATAATGTCCAGGCTCGAGGCAGTTGAAGCATATGATCTCTGTCTGAGGTCGTCGCGGGTAGGGACTAGCAGAAGGATAACCTGGGAAAGAAGATTGCGGTTTGTCCCAAGAAGACATCTTGTCGCAGATTGCTTGTATTGCATTCGTCAAGGTAACTAGTGGATTCGATTGTATACTTGCTGTGATCGCTGGATAACTGGTTGATGGCAAATATCTAGGGCCATTCTCTAAAGTCGCTATAACTTTTTCCGCTGCTGCTTTCGCTTCTTCAAAGGTATACATGCCAGTCGGAAGGATAACCATGATCAATCGCTTATCGTCCTTGTTGCTGATTTTATTTACAAATGCTCGAGCTAAGAAACATAGCATGTTCTTGTCCATCGTCAATGATGCTAGTGCGTCGGCCTCTTGGATATATTGTCTAATTGTCTTGCTGCCTTGTCAGAGTGACTGTACTTAATCGGATAAATAGCATGTCTGAAGATCGTCTCGCTCTGCTCTAATGTACCGCTGATTAAACGCTTCTTTCAGTGACTGCCAGTTTCGCTATGTCTCTAACTCCAAACCACCAAACTACTGCACTGCTGCTCCTTTTAAACCATTGTAGAATGCAAGATGACATAGCCTTGCCTTTCCTACTGCATCTCTTCCTATACATTCTGCCATCTCCTCCACACTCTCTATATACATCTCCACCTCTATCAGCTTGTAGTTGACATCACTAAAGGTTTGGGCTATGGCAGTATCGTTCATCATTACTACTTTTATCGGTTAGTTTGTTTCTTCTATTCCGAGTTACTGAAATGTGTAGATTAGATCGTCTTTGCTGCTGGTTGGGGTCGTCGTAGGTAGATTAGAAGCAGGTTCTTGTAATGTTGGGTAAACTGTCAGTGTCACCGCTACTAATACTAGTTCTGATTTTTCTCTTGGTGCTCTAAGACAATTGTTCGAAGAGTTGGAAATGTTGCTCTTAAGGATCTTGATAATTGATTCTTCTGCAGGTTATCTTTCATATCCTAATACTTTGCTCATGTGCAAGCGAACTGGTGCTAAGTATATAGTAGTCGCGGTAGACTATTTCACTCGATATGTGTGGGCAAAGGCATGCAAGAATGCAGATGGTAAAGTGGTGATCGACTTCTTTGAGAATTTCATCTCACCTAACTTTGGATTCCCTCGGTCGCTATACACGGACAATGATTCGCACTTCACTGGAGATCCAGCGTCAGAATACTTCAAGTCAAAAGAAATAGCATACTATGATGCACCAGTATCACACCTATTATCAGTCGGCCTAGTGGAAAGAACAGTACAGCTAGTCGCCAGTCGGACAAGAGCCTACTGCATTAATCAAGAACCAGTTGGAATTGACACATTGTCACGGCCGACTAGGGGTCGGCGGTCGGGATACTGTAGGCGTCGGTCAGGGACAATGGGGCTGCGTCGGATCGGCCGACGATCACGAATGTAGACGGGGAGGCAGGACGGGTATAGGATATGGTATAGACTATAGTCGGCCTAGCTACAACTAAGGACTATCTGGGTAGATAAAGATATTGACCAATGGGGGTTTTAGAGGGTCTTCTATCAGTCCTATATATATGCGGCCGTGTAGTTGGGGTCCACCAAGGCGTTGGCTAAGGCAACGCCTCTGACCCGCAACAAATACCCGACTTCGGGGTTGCTCGGCCAACCTCGGCCTAGTCCTGATGGCTGTGGCCTATACTATGGTCGCTGCCAGCCTCCGCCTGTATGGTTGGTTGGCCTGGCCGACCGACCTACTCCTGGAATGGCTTGGCATGCCGTGACACACATGGAACTCTCGCTACCTAACAGTATGCTCGTGATTAATACCTGGCTGGTGAAAATCCATGGTTTCATAACTGCAGAAATGATGTTTGGGTATAGGCCAGTAGCGACTTCGATGTCAGATGTAGAGGAAAGTAGAGGAGTCGATGATGTGGAGGATCATGCACCTCATCTATGTCGATTGCATATTGAGCGACGCGATGAGCTGCGAGAATTTGCATGACAGGTTATGGTAGCAACACATAAGCGGATGGAAACACAGCGAAACCCTGTATGGACAAAGCCAAAGGAAGGTGATCTGGTATTGCTCTAAAATGCGAAGCTTGAGAAGCATAAAGGCAAGAAGTTAGAAAGCTGCTAGTCAGAACCTCATGGTCTAGTTAAAGTTAATCCAGGAGGAGTTAGCAGGATGGTTAGCAATCTATATAGAGACAGAACAGACTCACGCAGGATCCATCTCGATGATATGAAAGTCTATTGCCCTCGATCGGACTTCCAGGAGCTGGTTATAGTCCATATCACTGTCACCTATGGACACGACGTGATGAAGTATGCAGGGTTCGCAGGTCAGAGGGCCGTCGACTTAGGGTCACACTAAACACCAAGGATATCAGTCAGAAGGGCTTATAATTAGCTTAAAACATCTCGGTTAAAATTGGAATCACCTTTAGAGTCATGTTTGCAGTCACATTTGTAGTCGCAGATGGCAGCTAGAAGTCAGAATCCCAGTCGAACGCAGTTAGGAAGAGCCTATAAGTATGTTGAATACTCTATCGCTGCCTGGAAAAATTTTAGCAGGGTTCCATTATAGAAGCCATAGAGGTTGCACATTTTACTTCTAGCAAGCCAAAAGGAGGGTTTTGAGTCCCCTCAGACGTTGTATTTGCATGCCGCCGCATGTCCTACAGCCTATAGGTACACAGTATCTAAACTGAGGAGTTGGAGCTATACTACCTGCAAAGGCGCTTGACATATGCAGGAGGGTGACCACAAAAAAGGAAAAGAGAAAAGAAGAAGGATGGATGGGGCAGACGAAGTTTATATAGACGGGAAAATTAGAGAAACCCCTATACCCCAGTTCTCAGCGCTCGGTGTGATGCGATTTCTCGAAGCCCTGTACCTTGCAGAAGTGGAAGATCTCCTGATGGTGGAAATTACCATAAGACATGTTCGGGTATTCCTATAGGCTTTCTATACGGAAATTTTGTTGCAGGTCTAAATATCAACTCTGTTTCCTGATGCGACGACCTAGATGCTGAGAAATTGACCAAGTTAAGATGATATATATTTTCTAGACCAGAATTTCACGGTGGATCCAATTCTCTTGTCCATTTTCTTATTAGTTTGTTATATGTGACGATGCTCCTTATTCTCAGTCGACGTGGAGAGATTTTCCTTTGTTATTTTCTACTATATTGACACTTGAGTTTCCTATGTCCATATTGCTTCTATTGCTCCTATTCTACTATTCTATAGGCTATGAACTTGCAGGACATAAGGTTTGGAAGAGAGGCAGCTGTGGAGGGCATTTCTATACCTGAAGAAGCACGTCTATATTGGTTTTATATAAGCGAGTTGTTAGTCATAGACTTGGCAGGGGCTAGCTTATTAGAAGAGCTGACCTCCATCTTAATACATTATCCTTCTACCTACCGACACACTTATAGCCTCCACAGTAGTCTTAGGTTATTGGTGTTGAATGTTGTATCCACTTCCACTATGAAAGAGCTGCAGAATCGCTGGGCCCACTGGATCTAACTATCAGACATGAAGAGGAGTTGTTCTAGCTGCCTGCTGATGGGTTCTGCTGTTGCTGGGTCCATCTCATAGCGATATCTAGAGCGAATATAGTAGAACTTTTCGCTGAGAAAATTGATAAGGGGGAGCAGTTTTATCTCATCCTGCTGCTTATTGGAGCTTCTCTAAGTGTTGTAGAATGCATTCTTCGTGAGCATGAGGTCCTGGGAAGCCATAATTCGACTTACTTGCGAGTAGCTAATCTGGGCAGAGAGTAGGGCTATGGCTTGCTAAATTGCTGTACCATATTGTGGCTGTCTTTTTGCATGAAGAGGATAAGCCAGAGGGTTAAGTACTATATCATGAGTACCAGCATGGCTTCCATTCGTAACACCCAGAAACCAGGCTTTCTAGTCTACTCCTATCATAAAAATTAGTATATGGATGCAAAAAAACAGTCACATAGAACTTACCTCTAGTAATGCCCTTATATGAAATATATACTTGCCAGGGACATCCCCTGGCTCGTATATTGGTGTACTCCTTCTGTCTGTTGTCTTTCTCAGTCTTGTGTTCATCCAGTTTGCGCTAATTTCGAGTTGTATGGCTATGGTGTATACAGGCATATCTTACATTGGTATTGGCCTTATCACAGCTGGAAGTGACAACACAAAAGCCCTGACTGAAGGCATAGTCTTGGAGACATTCATAGGCTTGGTCTGGTTCCAATACCTCACCAGCTTGAGGTGGTAGAAGGTAATGAAGTGGCATTTTTTCGATTGCCCCACGAATAGAGGCTATAATAAAGTCTGGCAAGCCAGCAGGAGGGATCCAGCAAGCCATGGTTGATGCTCTTCTATATTTTTCGAGCTCTATTTAAGACTATATATGTGAAGAAACAAAGAAAACTACCTCGTAGAGGCTGGAGAATGCTTGCCGGCTCCCCCCCCCTTTTCCGCCCCGCCCCCGAACACCTGAGTACTCGACACCCCACAATGGACCCTATACAGCCTAGAATGGCATCCCGAAGTCTCTTCCGGTGTGGAGAGCCAGTGCAGAAGAGCGGTGAGCCTTCGGGAATGCAGCTCAGGGTGCAGAACTCCGGGGCAGTCGAGTTCGACTCTCCGAACTCGACGTTCTTATTCGACTGCCCGGAGACAGGCCGAGCAAGACGATATGTAACGAACGCAGGGAACGCCCACCAGGATGCCGGGGATCGGAAGGCCTGCCACACGCCGTAGGCGAATGATCCGACCGTGTTCACAGCCGCTGAACCTCCTGCTCCTCGTCCAACGGAGTATTTCGATCCTGCGGTGCAGTGTGGTCGGCTTTGACCATTGTTGGTATTGTGTGTCGACAAAAGGAGGACGAATAAACGATAGGACAAGTCAAATCGGGCAATCAGAACGAAATGCCCGTCGCGAAAAGGATTCCCGACGATGCTATGAACTTGACTCAGGTATCTTTCTGACGGCCAATCCGGGATCTTCATGCCTGTGAGACCGACTACTTGCCAGTCGAGTGCCGACCTACGCTTTAATAGAGCTGCAAAGGCGTACACGACTCGGCAAGCGCACACCTAGTGGAGTGAACTCCCCTCAGCTGCACCACTCCACCACAACACAATGTAATTGATTAAGAATTTGTATATAGACAATTTACTGTTGTAGAAAAGAATTGTAACATTCCTATGAACATAAAATAAGATAATATGCTGCCCCAGATGCTGCAGCCATCCAAGCCTTTTAGCACCAGATCCTCTGATGAGTTCAAAATCGAAGTATGCAACTTCATTCTTCAGGGACAGCATATTATCTTATTTTATGTTCATAGGAATGTTTCAATTCTTTTCTACGACAGTAAATTGTCTATATACAAATTCTTAATCAATTACATTGTGCTGTGGTGGAGTGGTGCAGCTGAGGATGCATAGCGGAGTTCACTCCACGAGGTGTGCGCTTGCCGAGTCGTGTACGCCTCTCGCCGAGTCGTGTACAAGTACACCTCTCATGGAGTGTTCCCTAACTCCACTCGGCGAGTGGGGTACCACTCCATGGAGTAGGTGACTCGGCGAACGGCGTGCAACACATACAAATTTTGGTGGGGAGATACTTCCTTCCGAGTACGCCTCCGAGTACTTCGTACGCCACGCGAAATGGTAAGGGCTTTGAAGAAATTTCGGGTAGTAATGCAAGGGCGAGGCTGTTTTGTAAGCATTTTGGATGAAGAGCATCTGATTGTAAGACCCCTGTCAGAATCACGCCAGGGTCCCTTGCGCCGGCGGGGGAGAAAAGAATCTTGGGCGCGCAAAAACCGGAAGCCGATTGTGCAAGCGAGTGTATCCATATGAATACCTACAGAGAAAGGATATCATCATCGGACTTTCTTTAAATCTCATTGCGTTGATCTTGTCACTCGTTTTCCGCGTTGAAGCAGGCCGGCGGACCCACCGCAACGGATCCCGGAGCCCCAATGGCCGTCAGTACCCCGGAACGGCCCCCTGCCACGCAACGGATCCAAGCAGAACCGGCAGCGCCAACGCGCGTTAGAGTTAGAAGGCCTACCGAAAAGAGCAGACAGAGGCATTTGGCAATAGAGGAGGATATCGAAGAGCTGGAGGCCCAACAAGAGGATATCGATGCCCTCCAGCGAGATGAAGATGTTGCCAACGTCCTCACGAGGAAGAGTGCGACCAACAAAGAGATACTTGCCGCACTAGCCACTATCCTCCAACAGCAAGGAGACATTATCAAAGAAGCAAGAGACGAACTGCGGAAGCTTCGAACTGAACAGCAAGAGCTAAAACACCAGAACACCGAACTCAAAGACCAAGTCACTGAACTTCAAACGCGTCTCGAAGGCCTCTCAGTCACGGACCCAACAACGCGCTCCTGGACGTCGGTTGTGACGGGGAACGGGTCAGCGAGCGCAAATGCCACCCTCGGAGCGTCAGCAAACCATAAAAGCCTCAATGAAACCGGACTCCCCCCAGTTGACACGCTCTACGTCACGGTCGACACCTCAAGAGTAGAGAGCGAAAATAGCAGAATGACAGCAAGCATGGTCCGAACGGCAATCGAGAAAGATATCCGCATGATCAAAGACCAGGAGAACTGGCGATGCCGGGCGGTAACCGTCGACCAACGGAACCAAAACCGCATCAAAATCGCATGCAGAAGCGAAAACGAACACCTACTAGTTAAAAGGGCTGCAGAAAAGATAGGAGCAGGCTCACGGGTACTGCGCGATGAGCTCTATCCTATTAAGATCGATAACGTCAAGCGAACAGCAGTGCTGGACGGGAATGACGAAATCAGAGTAGGAGCAGCGGAGGCTTTCAGTGAAGAAAATGGAACGACAATCGCAAAGATTGCATGGCTGAGCAAGAAGGACGTCCCAAAGGCGTACGGATCAATAGTAGTGTACCTGACTAAGGGAAGCGACGTGAAGAGACTCATTACAGAGGGCTTCTTCCACGCAGGGGGAGAATCCGGCACGACGAGTGCATTCGAATACCGACCACGGCCAGAGCAATGCTATAACTGCCAAGAGATCGGCCATAAGGCCTATCAATGCAAGAACACACAGAAATGCGCGAGATGCGCTAAAGACGCCCACCATCATAGAGACTGCAGCGAAGTGGTACCAAAGTGCATCCCCTATGGAGGACCCCACGAATCTTTCAGCAGGAACTGTCGGAAACTCTACCCATCTCACCATGAATAGAACATTCAAGATGATCCAGCTAAACGTGAGAAAGCAAGGTGAAGTACATGACAGTCTGATGAACGACCAAGAAATACAAGATACGACAGTAATAGCAATCCAGGAGCCGCATGCAAGAAGAATCCAAGGGCGGCTCCTAACAACCCCAATGGTTCACCACAGGTGGACGAAGATGGTCCCATCAACCGCGCGAGAGGGACGGTGGCCAATCCGGAGCATGCTATGGGTGAACAAGGAAACAGAGGCGGAACAAGTACGAGTTGAATCTCCGGATATGACGGCAGCAGTCATTCGGCTCCACGAACGCCAGATCCTGGTGGTATCAGTCTACATACCAGGAGGAGACCCACAGGCCCTGCGAAGCGCATGCAACAATCTACGCAGAGCTATCCAAGATGTGAGACGAAACGCCGGCACAGTAGTGGACATGGTGCTGGCTGGGGACTTCAACCAGCATGACCAGCTTTGGGGTGGAGAGGACGTAACGCTAGAAAGACAAGGCGAAGCAGACCCAATTATCGACTTGATGACCGAATATGCACTCAGCAGCCTGCTCCCACGCGGTACGAAGACGTGGTAGGGCGGAGACCACGAGACAACCATCGACCTGGTCCTAACATCGAAAGAACTGGCAGACACAGCACTCAAATGCGCGATCTACAAGACAGAACATGGTTCAGATCACCGGACAATCGAGACCATCTTTGACATAGCAGTTCCAATACCAGAGCAGCAGGAGCGCCTCCTGCTCAAGAATGCACCATGGAAAGAGATCAACGATAGGATCGCTAGAGCACTAGAGACCGCTCCACCGGAAGGCACCACGCAGCAAAGGACAGACAGACTGATGGAAGCGGTCTTAGAGGCGGTGCGCGCTAAAACACCGAAAGCGAAACCGTCGAAGCAGTATGCGAAGAGATGGTGGACCAAGGACCTCACACAGCTACGTCGCATCTACACATACTGGAGAAACCGTGCCAGAGCAGCGAGAAGGGCAGGGGGAGCTAGGCCTCACCTCGAAGAGACAGCAAAGGAAGCTTCAAAACAGTATCACGATGCTATTCGGCAGCAGAAAAGAAAACACTGGGAAGACTTCCTAGCGGACAACGATAACATCTGGAAAGCCGCCAAATACCTGAAGACCGGCAACGATGCGTTCGGGAAGGTACCACAGCTTACTAAAACTGACGGTACAATCACGGCAAATCCGAAGGAACAAGCAGAGGAGCTACTAACTACGTTCTTTCCCCCACTTCCGTACAATATTGACGACGAAGGACTCAGACCGCAGAGAACGCCTATTGAAATACCAGCCATCACGCTTGAGGAGATAGAAAGACAACTACACGCCACGAAGCCATGGAAGGCACCTGGAGAAGACGGCCTACCCGCCATAGTCTGGAAACAGACTTGGCCAGTAGTAAAACACCATATCCTCGCACTGTTCCGAAAGTCAATGGAAGAAGGCTCGCTACCCAACCAATGGAGACACGCCAAAATCATCCCGCTCAAAAAGCCAGGAAAGGAAGACTACACTATCGCTAAGGCCTGGAGACCGATCTCACTCCTCGCCACCCTTGGCAAGTTGTTAGAATCGGTGGTGGCTGAAAGGATCTCACACATTGTGGAGACACATGGACTGCTACCCACCAATCACTTTGGAGCGCGCAAACAACGATCAGCCGAACAAGCACTCGTACTTCTGCAGGAACAGATCTACACCGCATGGAGAGGCCGGCGAATTGTCAGCCTTGTTAGCTTTGATGTCAAGGGAGCATATAATGGAGTATGTAAAGAGAGACTGCTGCAGAGAATGAAAGCACGAGGTATTCCAGAGAAGCTTCTGCAGTGGGTAGAAGCGTTCTGCTCAAACCGCACTGCATCGATCCAAGTCAACAGACAGGACTCCGAAACCCGAGAACTACCACAGGCAGGCCTTCCCCAAGGGTCTCCGCTATCTCCGATCCTGTTCCTCTTCTTCAATGCCGATCTGGTACAGCGACGCATCGACAGCCACGGAGGCTCGATAGCCTTCGTCGACGACTTTACAGTATGGGTTACAGGGCCCACGGCCCAAAGCAACAGGGAAGGGATTGAAGCTATCATCAGAGATGCTTTAGACTGGGAGAGGAGAAGCGGAGCAACATTCGAGGCAGAGAAGACAGCAATCATCCACTTCACCCGTAAATCATATAAGAGTGCCACGGAACCTTTCATCATCAAGGGACAAAGCGTGCCACCGAAGGACCACGTTAAGATACTAGGGGTGCTTATGGACGCTAAGCTCAAGTACGAGAAGCACATTGCAAGAGCAGCTGCAAAGGGGCTGGAAGCTGCGATAGAACTCAGAAGACTCAGAGGACTCTCACCTTCAACAGCACGACAACTATTCACTCCGACAGTCACCCCAACGGTAGACTATGCCTCCAACGTCTGGATGCACGCCTTTAAAGACAGGCTCGTGGGGCCTATTAACAGAGTTCAAAGAATAGGGGCACAAGCCATTGTGGGAACGTTCATCACAGTGGCCACATGGGTGGCAGAAGCAGAGGCCCATATTCCAAGTGCACAAGAACGATTCTGGAAGCGGGCAACGAAGCTGTGGACGGATATCCACACACTTCCAGAAACAAACCCGCTGCGAAGAAACACATCCCGGATAAGAAGATTCAGAAGACAACATCGCTCGCCTCTCTACCAAGTAGCAGAGGCGCTCAAGGACATTGAGATGGAAAAGATGGAAACCATCAACCCGTACACCTTGGCACCATGGGAGAAAAGGGCACAGACAATCACCGATAACTCAGGACAAGCACTCAGCGCACACTGGGCGGTACGCATTGCCGTGAGCAGCTCAGCACGGAATGGAGTGGTAGGTATGGGTGGAGCGATCAAGACCCAAAACGACGAAACCAAGGCTTTCTCTACTACACTAGGCAAGAGAGAGGAGCAGAACCCGTACTCAGCAGAGCTGGCAGCAATGGCCGAAGCCCTCAGTGTGCTGCCAAAGCTCAGGTTCTGCAACATTGCACTGTACACGAGAAACAAAGCCGCCGCACTCACTCTGCTGAGACCTCGCCAACAGTCCGGACAGAGCTATATCAGCCAAACCTACAGAACCATTCAGCTACTGAAAAGGAAAGGGAATACGGTGACAGTCCTATGGCTCCCGTCGAGCGAAGAATGCGAGCTCGCAAAGCTCGCCAAGGAGAATGCAAAGATAGCAACGAGATCGGGCGCCACAGCACAGACACAGCTCCCCAGGATAAGATCGACAACTCTTAACCTTGCACGCAAGAAAGGCACGGCCAAGAGGACACCAGAGAAAGTAGGAAAATACTCTAGGACGATCGATACCGCACTACCAGGAAAGCACACACGACGACTCTACGACCGGCTTTCGCGGAAGGAATCTAGCGTACTCGCTCAGCTCCGGACAGGCATGGCAAGGCTAAACACATATCTCTACCGAATCAGAGCCTCAGCGACAGACCAGTGCGAATGCGGACAAGCACAAGAAACAGTAGAACACTTCCTTTTCCGATGCCGAAAGTGGACAGCACATCGAACAGAGATGCTGCAATGCATACAGACAGAGAGAGGGAACATCTCCCAACACCTAGGCGGGAAAACTCTAGCGGACGACGAGAAATGGACCCCAAACATGGAAGCGGTCCGAGCAACAATACGTTTCGCAATAGCTACAGGAAGACTCGACGCGAACTAACAGCGAAAAGGGAAACCCTAATACATCCCACCTACTAATGAAACCACCAACCACCTACCTCAGGGTACCGAGAGCAGACAACGCTTCAGCCACCGAGGATAGGACGCTGAACACTTAGAGAGTACACTCTGAGATAGCCTGCCACCAACACTACTAACCCACAAAAACTCAAAAAGAAATGGCAAATGACGGAGAATAAACCGCCAAGAGAAGCAGCATGGGCTTGAGCAAGTGCAGTAACCGACTAGAAGAAAATGTGCTAAAGCAAACGAAGGGGCAAAGTGAGGTTAGGACGTTCCTTCAGAAATGTAGTATTAGACAAGCGCTAGTAGCCCTTTCGGCACAAGCCGCCGGGCGTTAATAAATTGTGTGTGTGTATCCATATGATTCAGGCTAGGCTAACTTACGAACCCGAAAAGGATTAAAGTGTGGCTGAGAGACTTTGTTCGCTTAATCGCACCCCATTCGCCAGCACTACACCCCTAACTTCAGTACACCATTCACCGAGTAAGCGACTCGGCGAACGAGGTGCAACAACTGCGTGTCCAATTGGCATTTTACAGTAGCGTAACAATTCGAGTGATGGATTTACATGACTTCAGTATGACAGACTTTTGCTGGCTCAGGATTGAGCTCACCTAAGTATTTCCCCCGGATCCTTAAATGTGCTCCTTGTTTCAACATGGAGTCATATTGACTTGGGGCTAGTGTCGTCGATCCAATACCGGCAAGCCTGAGCTTGGTGTGTGCGACAATCGAGTTGCGGAAGAGTGTTCTCCTGGGAGAACGCGTCCACGCTTCGCCAGGATCATGGCGCGGAGGATCAGTCGAGTCGGGCCGAAGTTGACAATCTTTCAGCGAATGATGACTCGATATCGAGCAGAGATCTACGCCCTCGACTTTCGGCGAAAGGATTAGGGTTAGTGCTGAATGCCTCTATTGTGATAGCCCGAGCGACGATGTTTCTGGAAAGTCCCTTTTTGAGTATCGCACTTTGGCAAAGACGTGTTGTTGTTCCTAACGCGATGCATGAATAGAAATCCACAACGGAATGTCATGTGATCCGCGATCATACATATAGTCTTCATGAAAGGGAAAGCTGGGCAAACTACGGAGTGTACAGGTTTCGGCTTTCGTCTTTGGCAGGATAACTCGACAGAGGACGCTTGCAATAGGTCAATGCTGCTTGCAAACATAGATAGGTGTTCAAGGATGGGAAGATGAGGGTATTCGGTCACTCTACGTATTCCCCTTCAGTGCGACAGGCTAACATAGGGGTTACGAGGCAGATGGCTCTTGCGTTAACTGTCTTGGTGTTGCTTCTTTTGCAGAGGGATGGCGGGTTAACTGCTCAAACCCCCGACCACTACACGGGCGTCAAGACGATCCGACAAGGCATAGTTGGTCACGTACAAACTCGAACTGCGCCGAATACTCCAGCTTCCAAGGGGTACTGCAATGCTGACTTTTATATTCCAGGCTAGACATCGGAAAGAGCAAGACAACTTGGACCAAAGTGGTAGAGCTGTACGCTAGATTCGCAATATTACTTGGCTATGGATTTCAAACCGGACTGTCCCGCTTTCGCTCCATGTACCCTTGTATGTATGTGCGTTTGAGCTGAGGATTTCTGCCTTTGGTTCAGCGCCGTAGGTACTAAATACCGTGGTAACGAGAGGATAAGGGAGAATGAAGAGGTCTAGCCCCTCCTGGGCTGTGATCAGCCCTGCTTAGCAACATTTCCATGTCAATTCACATACGATACCCCCCCCCCCCGCCTTGCCGCTAATGCGGGTTCCGTTCTTTGTCACATAGGGGCATACGGAGGTACAGTACGCCTACCAATTCACAGAATTTTCCTATCGTTGGTTGTTGTGTTGTACGTTGTGTGGAGCTCTCCGGTCATCACGCAACTGACAATGCTAAGCCCAGGTACCTCCGTAATGTCAATGGATCAAACAGTCAAGGCATTAACCAGGTACCTCCGTGCTGCTATGCGGCAGTCTCAGGTAGCAGTCTTAATTGCTGGTTCGTGGATACTGGAAGGGAGTGTGACGAGATTTCATATCGCCCGATAATCAGGGGGAAGCCAAAGGATATTGTATATCTTCCAAGCCACCCACTGCTCTTTGACATAAAAGCGTGCCAAGGAATTGGATTGTTGTTGGGAAAGGGAATGAGTGAGAGAGCTAAGCTCTAGTACCCCACAGTTTGTCTTGAGATACAATCCATCAGTAGAGAAAGAGAGTTCATTAAGAGGGCGTATACGGTCGATTAGCAGTCTAATGTGAGCAACCGCACCACCGCCTCGTTCCCGTTGTCGGCCGCCAGGTGAAGCGCCGTCCTTCCATTCTTATCCTTCGCATTGATGTCAGCCCCCTTCTCGAGCAGCAGCTTCACGGCGGCTTCGTTCCCTCTCTTCGAAGCCCACAACAGCGGCGTCTGACCATCGTTTCAACAGAGAGATCTGCTCGGCTCATGTCACAGTTACTCACCCAGGCACTATACTTATAGTTCACCTTGGCGTTCTTCGCGAGCAGCAGGTTGATGACCGCGTGAGACCCGTTGTCAATCGCCTCAGTTAGCGGTGTGCCACCATATTCGTCCTTCATTTCGATGTCGGCTCCTTTCTCCAGCAGCAGGGACATCACCGCCGCGTCTCCTTCTCTGGCCGCCAAGTGCAGCGCCGTCACTCCATTCTTATCCTGGGCATTGATGTCGACCCTCCTCTCGAGCAGCAACTCGACTACTGCCTTGTGCCCTCTCTTTGCGGCCCACAACAATGGCGTCCAGACACTGCTGTCCCTCACATTTCCTGGATTTTTAAAAGGCAGCTAATATCTCAACTTGTTCTTCCTAATCAGCTTCTCAGCTAACGGTATGATACCAAAGTAAACAGCTAAATGTATGAGAGTGAAGTATGCAGGAGGAAGAGAGTAGGGGATTTGGCCATTCCAATAACACCCCCACCAACTTCCGCGAATTTCGGATATCTTTTGACAAAACGGACCTGAGAAGTCGAACATATCTTTAATATCATCAGATGCGTATCTCGAATGCTCGGGCCAATAGAGTGCGTATTCTAGCAGGGGGGTATTTCTGCAATACATCAGAAACCTTTTCATCTGAGCGCCAATTTCTTGGGAGTATCATGGAGGAATCTGAAAAAGGTCTTTGAATGTATTCAAAACAAGTTTTCGCAATCTTAAGGTGTGCCTCTTCCTTCTTGACACGATAGATTTCGAGCTCTTCCTTATACTCCTTGTCACGCTGTAAGTAGTCTTTCGCCGATTGATGTATAAGAATGACCTTCTTATTGTCGACCTTCAGCAGTAGTCCGCAAGGCTTAAGTCGATCTTCCATTATGTCTTCACGGCTCTGGCTGGAAGAACCTTCGGTGTTTGTTGCAACAGCCAATTCTGTCAATGTGAAGGGGCGACGAGACAGAGCAACCCATTGAAGGATTAAAGCAACACTCTCTCGCCGTTTGCCTCCAATCTGCCGGATCATCCGTTCATAGATACCATCTAGCCCAGGTGGAAGATCTTTGAGAAACTCTTCCACCTCAGACTCGGTTTTGCCCCTCAGCTGGTCTGCGGCGAATCCAACCCACAAAAACGTTCCTTCTGCGCCTTTTATCAAAGATTGCTTCACTCTCTTCCTGAGCTTTGAAGTCATCGAGAATATATTTGAAAAGCTTTGATTGCTTTTGGAGAAGCTGATACAACAATCCCCTTAGAATCGCAATAGATGTATTCCGTTTCGGGTCTTGGTTGTCGCAAAAATAATAGAGCAGCGTTCCACCAGACAGTTTTATAGATTCTTCGAGCACATCGGTATCATAGGTCGAAAGCATCGTTTTGCCCTTTCCAGGTCCACCAGAAAGTCAGAGAATTCATGAGTTTGATCATAAGAGCCATTCTTTATACTTCGGACTGGGAATGAGCCGTTTGCAGGTCCCTGGGACTACTTGTCCCTTCTTGATGATTAGCCCACTTTTGTCGTCGGTGGGGTTCGTCAAGAATAGAGCTTTTAGAATTTTGGCCTCTGTATCTCCTAGATAAGTCAGCACCTATACATATAGAGTACCCTATGGTGGAAACTGGAGAACTCACTGTAATTATAAGTTGGTAGTTTTGTCGCCGATGTTGACTACTGCCTGGCCGCTTAAGCTGAACATGTCGAGACGTCATGATAGCTGCGACTACAAAGGCAGATGGCCTGAAAACCCGTCCATTTTTAAGCGAAGAACACCAAAACTGAAAGCGGGGGTCACAAAAGTTACCCTCCCACCTCGGTTCGTCCGGACAGTATGCCCGATTGGCACGGAGGAACTACTCCCACGCAGCCCCCCCGTTCCAGAGGAAAGACGTGCAAGAAAAAAGATATGTTGTATGTAGATAGTGATACAGCATCGTTGATCTCTACATTTCCGAAAACAGTCTGATAAACAACAACAACAGCAGTAGCAGCAGCAGCAGCAGCAATACAATCATGTCAAAGGATCAAGTCACCCCACGAGGATACATTATGATCGTTCGGCGCCAATTGATGCGGGCTTGTTCACACCGACCATTCGAAGTCATGTGTTTGTCCCCCAAAATCCCGACATCGGCTTCATTCTTCTTCCCCGCTATCCGGTCTCGGACACGACGCCATTAAACATCCAATGGCGGGGTTTGTTTATACTCTCTAAGCGAATCGAGTCATTGTCGTTCGAAGATTCCCCGCCCTGCTTGAAATACGGAGCTTAGATTACGCCAAGCCCGCCTCTCTCTCTCTCTCTGTGTTCATCCTGCATCATGCGCGTCTGCATTGCGTCGGGCATTTTGTTGTTGTTCTGACGTTCATTGGGACAAGCTTTTTTTTCGGCGGCTTTATCTTGTATGCGAGATGAGATGGAAAACTGCAGTAACTACTCCATAGTACTGGGCTCAACAAGATTCGTTTTTATTTTGGATGAAAATTTTCAATTTCCACTCAATTCCCCCCATAAGATACTAGCAAGAAAAGCATCTACACTGAAAAAAAATATGATAAATGATAAAAATCATGCCCCTGATCCTCCCGATCGGGGGAAGACTGGGGGAAAATGCCGGCAGGAAAAACTAAGGTTAGGGTCCGCAAGCTTGCGCCGCGTTAATTTGGCTCTTCTAAAAGCTTCCGATTGTGCTTCCCGCTCCCAACCCGCTGGCTAAGTAATAAAACGCGCAAAAAATGCAACAAACGCGGAGTTCCAGGAGCAATCACCGGGAGCCGAGCTCCGGAAAAGCTTGGAAAATTAAAAAAACGAGTGGTAGCCAATCAGGATAGATACAGAATCCAAAATAAGTGTCAAGCGTGAGTACTGAGACGGAGTCCAAGGGAGGAAATGACGGAGAATCGTAAGTTATCATACCTATACTGAACACACCAAAGAAATAGACGAAGAGGCTCCATACGTATTGTGAGGGCAAAAGGATAGATACTACAAACAAAATATTTCTCGCGCGCTCCACTTACGGGTCATGATGCATGACGGGGCTGATGTGATTTGGGTATATGAGGTTCAAGCTTGGTTTTGCTTGAAAATATCGCTGCAGAATACCTCCCAGATGATTTGATCGCTTGCATCGGCACCCAAAATATCTAGAAGCTGTTGAACTCCAGATACGATGCACGGGGGGGAGGAGCAGGGGCAAGCAACGACCGAAATGGGTTATGAAATCAGGAAAATGGCTTTCCAGCGGACCTGACTGAGCCTTTGCATTCCAGAACCTAATAGAATTCAGGAGTCTCCAGAGAAGATTCCAGAGTGATGGCATCGGTGGTGAGGGTTGGTGAAATACACCATCTCATCGACCCTCACTACCGATGCCATTATTCTTGGATCTTATCTGAAGAGAGAACCCAGCGACGAGATTCCAGATCCTAATAGAGTCGGGAGTCTTCAGAGAAGATTCCAGATCCTAATAGATGTCGAGAGTCTTCAGAGAAGACTCCAGAATTATCGCATCGGTAGTTAGGGTTGGTGAGATGGGGGCAAGATGCCTAAAGAACTGGATCGTATCTTCCATCAGAGATTTCAGATCTTCTGCGGGGACAATCGGATTAAGCAGTGGGGATCGATAGGCTGCCTGAAGGACCAAGAGGTTGCCGAATTGCCTATTAAACTATATTCAGTAACGGTTCTAACCGAAATATCACTAAGATTAGAAGAAACACTACTTACGCATGAGCTGTTCCAAATATATTGGTTACGATAGGCCTCCCAATGACACCGCGGAAAGCCTTGGTGCTCTGAATCGCGGCCAAAATACAGTTTTTGCACGCATCGATCACGGACTTGTCCACCATGACTGGAACTGGTTCAGGTGGCAACATAGCCATCCCCCCTGTCCGCCTACCAGCCAGTTCGGGGGTGGGATTCACCGGTAGAACTGCAATATTCGTCGGTGAATTTTGGGTGGACAACCTCCCAGCAGACTGAGAAGACGACTCGTCAGGCAGTGCCGGGTAGGTGCCATGAGGGACGATTGGATGCAGCGCATGATGAACGAAGGGTCGATGGATGATATATCGAGCTCCGTAATATTTGGCTCGTAGGCGTGCCGCATTAATTTCTGCCGGAGGAGACTCCGCGTCATCCCAACGGAGCTGCGGGGGAAGAACATTTCTCCACCGACCAAGTTGCCAGTCAAGCTCAGCTGCTGACTCGGTCGACCATCCTGCATGCTTGGAATCTTTGTCTATCGGGGATCCCGATCATCTGATTAGCAAATGCAAGGAGATAATATATTGATGATCACATACTCTCTTTGTAGAGTTCGGAATGTACGCGGTTGAGAAGCTTCCTCAGAGTAATCTGCGCGAGATAGTACATCCACATCAACGATTCTGGATCGTTTCCCGTGGGGTCTGTCATTGCCGCCCCAGTACACGTGGGTAATGGCATGACCGGTTCGAGTCTGGATATCCCGCTCGGTGGCAGATCAAGTTCCGCCAACACGTCGCTGCAAGCGTATTAGCCAGAGTAATCTTCAGATCAAACCCATTCGATACCGCTGGGAAAACTGACCTTTCGAGTTGCAGGCAAGTCCAGAATGCGCAGATGATGAATTCCTTCCGCGCCGCATTCTGCTCGTTCCTGAATCTGCTCCTAGACGAACAGTTAGATTCATCCAACGACGCTTCCGCTGTTCCAGGGTGATATTGTTGCGTTACGCACTTTCTCAGAAGCACCTGACAACCAGTGCAAGCCCAATTGATCCACTTCCAACTTTCAAGGACACGACCGAGTTGCCCACAGTAGAGACCTGCAAGGAGTCCAGCTTGAACGTGTGGTAGATCATTGCCGCCCATCAGAGTACCTAGAATCTCGATCGCTAAGGCGTAATAAGCCAAGCCAGGGATGACATCCACATTCCTTGGCTCAACATTCCTCGAATCAAAAACCTTCTTCTCAAATGCCGCATGGCTTTCGATCGACGTCCTGCGACTGAGGTTTGGCATTCTGGTGCCTTCAAAAGGCGACGGCACTGCCGAGTAACTTGAGGAAGCGGAGGAGGTAGGTGAATGCTTGACAGACGTTGGCGGGGAGTCGGTCTTCAAGGGAGGCGACATCATAGATCGAGGCGAAGGCTTACGGTTATCTGGGACTGGGCCTGGTACCCAGGTACGATGATCGCAAATCTTCCCGAGCGCCAGGACGAGGAGCACAATTGCAGTGCTAATTGAGCGTTCCAGCGGAGTTCGAGATGTAGCACTGCTCGACATGATATTCGGACCCACCAGCGACGTCGTTGACCGCTTCCGCTTAGTTGCTTTTCCCGGAGGATTCTGCACGCTTGAGACAGCAAACGGCGTGGCAGGGGAGATTCCAGCGGCGCCACTGTTCGCCGGACCGACCTTGGCTGCGAAAGCGACCACCATACTGCTTATGCGGTCTTTGTCAAGAAAAGGGTGGAGGATGTGGATGTTTTGAAAATAGCTGTTCAGTAAATGTTGCAGCCTGGCGGCATCCAGCTGAAGTGATCCATCCCCATTAAGCCCTCCAACCCTATGAGTATCTTTCCTATGGACATCAATATTATCTCCCATGGTCAATCCGGTACCCCAAAGAGTCTCCACCAATTGAGCCGCAGCACCAATATTTCCGTCATCGGCGTCTGGACTTCCAGCATCACTGGTTTCGCCGAGTCCACTTCCGTCCATAGGATCATGACCTTCCCCTCGCCCATATACCCGCAGTAAGCCCCTTCTCTCCTCCGCCTCCATCACATAGTCTTCATTATCAGTGATCTTGCTGATGAACGCCTTGATAGAGGGCCAACGGAGCAATTTGTGCGCTGCAGTTGTGTGCTCCATCGGTATTGACAATTCTCCAGGACCCTCGCTCTCCTTGTCCTGTTCGTCGATCACGATATCGCTTGAAAAGCTCGATTGAAGTCGTTCGTTCATGTTGCTTGTAGATGTTCGACGAAGAGGTGCAACGGGGCGCGACGGAGGAGCAGTACTGAGATTCTGTAGATCTTGTGGTAGAGACGCCAGAGGTGCTGTGCTCGCTGATGGACGCGCGGCATCGTCCTTTTCGGGAAGCTTCTCTTCAATTCTCGTGAGTCGTTCCAGTATTTGCAGCAGTGTCCGATCCTGCCTAAAATACAGAGAAAGAGTCAGTATAAAAGTAGCTCAACTAAAGTGTATTTCAGCTTACTTTGGTGGGGGTACTTCTCGATAGACGCATGAAAGGGTGGCTTCCTTGCAGAAGCCACACGATGGTCTTCCTTCATCGCACTTTGCCTTTCTTTGTCTGCAGGCGTCACACGCCTGTTTTTCGCGTCAGTCGGAAGAGATTCTAGGGGAGAGATCAAGGGTGGGTGAGAGTAACCTGAGCTGCTCTAATAGCCTTCCGACGGGGAGGGTAAGTTGTCGTGATGAACGGTCCGCCTCCTCCAAGGAGTTGGCCACCGCCCATCAGAATAGAATGTCCTGCTCCGGCCGATATTGGTGTGCTCACGTTTGACTGGGCATAGACTCCACCATGGCCAACTTGCTGCCCATCGTGTTGCGGAGGATAGGGCAGGCCATGATGTACACCGGACATGTTTCCGTCCGTTCCGCCTGGGTGATGTTGATCTGAGATGGGTGCGCCAGGGTTTCCCGAGCCTGGATGATCCAGGTGAGACTGTGGATGGTGATGTCCAGTCTGACCCACGCTTCCAGTTGCGATACTTAGGGGTCGAAGCTGGTGTAACTGCTGTTGGTCGCTCAAAGGACGGGCCTTGACGGGAGTCTGGCCAGGAGGAAGAGAGACAGGATCCGCAGTCTGGGGAGGCCCGCTCAGACCATTGTTCGGAGTCACGTAACCGGAATGTGAATGATGGAATGGATGTGATGATGGTGATGGCAGTTCACCGCCTCGAGGATCCGCCGTAGAAATTGGTTCTTGATAAGCTGATGGACTGGGCGAAGCCTGTGGGGCATGTGGTGCGGCGTACTGGTAGTGCGTGTAACTTTGACCTGGAGGATTGGAAGACGCTTCGACACGCTGCGATGAACCCGACCAGGAATCCAGCCTGGGCCGTTTTGCGATGTCAGTGTCTGCCGCGGCCATATCGTCGCGATTCATTGGTCACCGCCGAGCGGCGTGGGCAATATCTTGACGAGGCGGCGATGGCGATGGCGATGGGGTAACGGTGACTCGCGACTAGCAGGAGGCGACGGGCGCAGGGCGCACAATGAAGCGAGTCATCCACCACCAGACAGCATAGTATAACAGCTCAAAGTTCCTCTTTTCGAATTGGGTATTGTGCAACGAGGACCAAAGCCCCCAGAGCGCAGAGTGCAGAGCTGGAAGGCAAAGACAGAGGCAGAGTTGGATGCGGAAGGTGATTGTCCGGCGCTGGTCTGCGTTTTCCTGCTGCGGTGTGCACACAAGATGATGATCAGGTTCAGGGTGGTCCTAGTTGTCTTGGGTGTCTCCGAAGTTTTACGTGTCGCTCCGTCGCCTCACCCACTGTCTATCAATCAGCTCGTCTCTCGCTCGCTTCTTTCTTGCCAGTCAGTTAGGCTGGTTAGGCTAGTTAAGCTGGTAATAGACCGGGTCTCCTTGTCTTCCTGGGTAATGGAGACGAAAGAAGCAACTTAAGCCAACCCGTAATCTGTACCTTTCGTAATACCAGACAAGGGCCGGGGTGTGGAGTGCGAGAAAGGGAAGCACAGCAGAACGAGCACGCAGAAGAGCACGCACCACAGCAAAGCCAGAGGTACGCGTGCGGAATAATGACTAATGTACGGAGTGTCTAGTAGGGTTACGGATGGAGGTTGACGGCCGAGCGACAACTCCACTTTCCTCCGGATCAACGGCTGGCTCGACTGCCACGAAATACCCTGGTGCGAGTAGTGTCGCCTTGATTGACTGGCTGCCTTGTCGCGTTTGGCCCGTCCTTTAAAATGATGCCCGAAAGTAGGCGTCTTGGTACGTAGCTGCTAGAGCTGCTAGTTGATCCCAGTTGACTCTAGTTGCCTCTAGTTAACTCTATGTCTAGCTTCCTCTAGTTGCTACTAGTCTCTGCTAGTGTGCCCAAAGGATGGGTTGGCGGATCCTGGCTACGCCTCAGCACAAAACTGTGCGTGAAAAGTTTTGTTTGCGCGCAGAGTCGGTCGATTTTCAGATCTTGTTATATCTCCACAACATAACCTAATTTTGGGAAGGGTATGAGGCGTCTCCCTAACACCAGGACTACTTATTCCAACTCTCAGAATTAAAATCCGATACGTTGCGCCAGTTCAATAAAGCGATTCCAGGTGTTTTGGCTCGCTGAGGCGTGTGGCTCGGTGAGCCTTGGACCAGGCTGATCCCAGCCTCATCCCAGCCGCATCCCGGGATTCGTAGTCAGAGCATTATACACACTTACATATTTCAACAACATACTTAGTTAGGCAATTCATTCCGTCGATCACGGCAGACGGGCAGAGAGGCTTGAAAGAGTTACTCCGTCCAGCTGCCGGACAAAGGAGACGGAGATGTCTGCAATCTAGCTTGTATGTATGTACAAGAGTCTTGTACCCCAGCCTTTTCTCTCGACTCGGCATCCTGGTGATACCCCACATGGCATGGGATGGATGCACATTGACGAGCTGGTCCCTATTGTTGGGTCGTCCTGACAGTGGGTGTGTGCGAGTCGGTGCCTCTCACTGCGGCAGCACGCTCAACTTCGACACTGCCTACGACGAAACAGAGCAGCTACATAGCATGGTTGAGTGCCACCAGGTGCGGATATCACACGGACTGACGAATGACACTGCGGCGTGGCGGTCCATGCTTGCGGGGCCACAGACGGTAGCACGCAGAGTGCAACAACCAACAGACGCGCCGCGCCCGTCGCTTCACGACCACACCGCATCGTCTCAGTCATATGTCCGAGGAGCATAAGCGGAGGCATAGCATACATTGCTCTGAGACGGCATCGGGTCTTGGCAGGACCCAGACTCAAGACCCTGACAGGGAGCTTCCCATTCCATCGGGATAAGAAAAACCATAAACAAGATCAAGGGCAGAAGATCCCCTTCACACCCACAGCGATGGGTCATTCTTCCTGGCGCACTTACCAGCAGCCATTAGAAAACGAGGCAAGTTAACCCAGTCCATCTCCATCCTAACCCAAGCAAGAGAAAAACAAAAACAAAAAAATAAGAACAAATGGAATACGACGGAGCGTTGAGCGCTGCTGCCAGGAATTTGAAGGCAAAAAAGAAAAGGGAAAAAAATAAAAAATAACCTTCTCGGGCAGGAAGCAAGCGGGAAATAAACCGCAGCAACCCCTCGGAGATGAAAAGCCTTAGTCACATCTTTCCCTATCGCGACCCCAGCTCAAACCCAACCGCAGAAACCGCCTCCCTTACACACGCTCCAATAAAACCACGTCCCAAAGACGGGTACACCATCACCAACACCAAACACCAAAACCACCCACACTAGATGCTACTTTTCCTACCGGATCACCCAATGCGTCTGTCTGTCTTGCCTCTCGGGCCGCACTGCAACGCACGCTCATCCGCCGGCTCGTTCGCTCAGGTATAATCTGGAGTAGAGTAACATCCTTCGCTTGTCTTCTCGGCAGAAGCCGCTAGAGCATCGCTTCACCAATTTCACTACTACTCCGTACAGGAACACGTTTTTCATCTCGTTTTATTTTATTTTATTTTTTGCCTTTGGGGAGAAAGTGGGGCAAGCATGCCGGGCGGGGGGGGGGGGGGGGGGGGGGTGGGTT
>JAJDMY020000348.1:0-45469 GCA_022345705.2 Sabuloglossum arenarium
TCTCTGCCCCAATTGTACCCCAATCTTTCTCCCAAAAAATTCCCGGTCCTTTTCCCAATGCTCCAGAAAAGCATCCCCAAAACATCCATCCCTTCTTGCGTTGTACCTTCTCTACAATGCATGTCTCATCCCATTCCTCGCCTGGCCGTCGTGTAACCCAGGTTCGAGTATGCCTCCCTCCAGTAATCCATGTCTCATCTGTCCATAGTATCTTATCCCATTGATCTCGAGACCAATTCACATGCTCAGTAGCCCATTTTAAACGGTTTTGGCGGTTTTTTTCGCTGATGGGTGGCTTGCGCATAGCAATGCGTCGATGAAATCCCTCGCGTTCAAGAGCACCACGTATTGCATACTCAGTACAGCCAAAATTCAATATTTCGCCTAGTTTTTTGTAAGGCATTCGTCGTCCCTCTCTAGACATCGTAACGAATTCGACAAGTTCTTGGATTTGCTCAGCATTGAGCACTCGAGGTCGTCCCTGTCTTTTCCTGGGTGTACCGGGCCCTGAGCATGCACCTTGCACCTGTCGCAGAGTAGCTCCCGTAAATACAGCAATTTTGCCATATGTCCATCCCAAGCTTCTCAACAACTGAGCATCGCGGCGCTGGTCTCGAGTCATGTCTGGTGCTTTTTTTCGTTTTACGATCGTAAGTTCCTCGTCCATTTTGCTTCTGGTTGACGTGTTGTGTGTTCGTGATACTTCAAAAAAATTCGAGTAAAACAGCATCAAATTTCCACTTCGCTGTCAAATTTCCGAACCCCCTTGTCAAGTCACCAAGCTAACAATACTTAACCCAGGTACCTGCGTATACACCCCCCCCCCCCTCCCCGTCCACTCATCCATCCACCACTATTATTATTATTATTGTATGGAGTAGTTAGTTGGTAACTTTAAAAAAAAAAAAAAAAAATACGTTTTTTAAATTTTAAATTTTTTTCAATTTTCCACTCAAGGTTGAATGAATAAAACAAACAAACAAACAAAAACACACACACACACAAACACATATTTACAAATGTTTCCCTTTTCTTTCCCCCCTTTCTCACATGTATGCTTATCCCCGTTTACTTGTCCCTACTTCCTTTCAATTTTTAACTTGTCCTCTTGCCACGTAACAACCCCCCCCCCCCTCCCGGTACATACATATACAACCTTTCCTGACCTTTTTTTTTCTTTTTCTTTCTTTCTTTCTTTCTTTCTTTTTGTTTTTTTAATGCATGGTTTTTTTTTGTGTGTGTGTGTGTTTGTGGAAATTTGAACGCTGCATCGCGCCTGCGGTGCAAGTTTGTCCACATCGGCCTTTGTGCGGGCGGGCCGGGGAATTTTTATCCCTGGCTTGGCTCCTGCGTTTGCCTGCCACGTTTGGCGTTCTTTTTTTTTCGGGGTTTATCTCCGAAGAGTTGCATGAGAAAGATCAGCGGGACCTTGCAGCCAATGGATAGATGCCAGTCATTGAAGTCCATATTTTGAACTGGTCCGTTGCGTGCGTTGCGCGCAGATCAGATCCCAAGCCCACCCACCGCACGCAAGTCAGAATTCTTTAATTCAAGATGATGCTGGGAAAATGCATTTTGGATTTTCTTTGTGCTTGATTGATTCGCCAGAATACTGCTGCCATCATGCCGAGGAGGGGAACGAGGGGGGATGGGATGAGTTCAAGATAGATGCCCCAAATGTATAAACAAAATAGGTTAAAGGTATTCTGCGCACTTCGCTGTGTTGTTCGATTTGGTGTCCAGAAATGTAAAAAATAAATAAAAAAATAGTTGGGGGGAGGGGAACAAGAGAATAGATCCGGTGAAACAAAAAAGGAAGGGAAGAAGTTGATATTATAGGTCTGGCAAGAGAGAACGCCTCCCAATGTCATCATCATTCATGCTAAGAGTCAAGTAATTTGAGGCCAAACCATCTTCCGACCTGACCAAAAAAAAACCAGCTGCTGATGCTGTTGCTGTCTTATTAACACCTGGCTCTGGCCCCAAAAAATCGCCTTTCAAATTTCGCAAAAACCTCCGTTCTCGCTGATTTCTTCATTCGATGTATAAACGCCCCCATGTTCGCCATATAAGCAAGCAAGCCAACTCGTGAGCCAAAGACCCAACGTCCATACACTGCGCTTTTTTGCGGCGGGCAGAATGTTGTTGGCATTTAACGTCAGTGAGGAGCCATTGCGTCCTTCGTTCACGGGAAAGAATTGGGTTCTTGAGGGTCGTCCCCAGGGGGAAACTGTGACAGATTTAAGAGTCGAGGATATCATCAAGATATGGATCATAGGGCATTATAATTGCGGCCTTCGTGCTGTCCAGATATGACTAAGCAAAATAGGTCAGCATACAGACATCTTGGGAATGGGAGAGATAGGCCTACATGTTGTTGTAAGCGTGTATCTGCTTGCTAGAGATTTCTTTCACCACGTCAGGTAATAATGATCGAACAGCCTCCGGACTCCAACGATACACCCGCGTCAATGGTCCCAGTGACAGAGCCTCTAATCCCTCAGTCATCCCAAGGTTGTACCACCTTCCTACATCCCTCAAGTACGGGTCCGAGGCCCAGGCATTGTATGGAGCGCGAATAATGGTCTCGACGATATCCACGAAGCCTGCCGCCTGGAGCATTTGCCTTGTCTGATGTTGATACGCCAGTGATTTTCCCGCTCGCTGAGTAGCATCGACGAGCCAACTGTACCACTTCACGATATTGTGTTCTGGTGTGAGCGTCCCTTCATTGCATCGTGGTTGAAAATCAATTTCCACGTGTTCTAGACTCCCGTAACCGGGTTTAAGGTGTCTGTACTCCAAATCTTAGCATCCCCCGATCCTGCAACGCTTTACTTGGCATCCCCGCGCCAATCTGGCGCAGCGGGGAGTTCGTGACGTACTCAAATATCCTCTTATAGAGCATTGGCCAGCTTGAGACGCTGCCACAGCCTTGTCGGAGATGGATCAGGTCGAAGGATTCCTTTCCTAACGTCCATTCGCTTTCGAAGTCAGACAGTTGAAAGCGCAAGTTTCTCGGTATCCTGTAGCCCAAAATCGAGACAATTCAGTACTATCCCTATGCAACCGGCTTATGGGGGGTAGTTCTTACCATTTCGGTTGGATTGTAGAGAGATCTACGCCGATGACCTCTGCGTCTGGGTATTTGCTGTTGAAGCCAACACGTCAGCGTCACACATCTCTGCGGAATTAGCCTTTGGCGGTGTCGGACACCCGCTTACTCGCTCATGTCAATTGCCCAGATGCCAGTGCCAGTTCCGAGGTCCAATATCCGCATCTGGTAATTCGGAATAATAGGGGCCTTGTGAAGGGCATCTTTTCGGGCCACCAGGAAGAACTTGTGAAAAATATCCATACGATCTTGCTCCAGCTGCTCACGGGTCAGCCCGATCTCGGACGCTGAAACGAGTGAAGGAATAGGATAAGCCATACCTCGTCGTTCGGATACATGTACAGCCCCTTGCGGTAACCGTGAAACGTCCGGCCATTTTCGACGTGGTTAGCCGGGCCACTAGGGAGTCCGTGGGAGAGTGAGCTGAGTTCCTTCCATTCATGTAGCCATTGATTGAAGCTGACACCTTACCTGTTTTGGGTCATTTTCGTGGTGTCGGGACGGACGTGTAGGTACTCCACGCCGGAGGACGAGTGCAGACGACGATGAGAGGCCAGAGTGGATAATAGACGGAATGCAGGAAATAAAGATAGATGGCGACTCGCGATAGATGGCTCTATTCCCGGGCGAGGGACTACGACGCTGGAATGACCTGAGTCGGGCGGACAAAGTTTACGGGGACAGTGCGGGTTTTTGTGTGGGAAGAAGTTAAGAGAGCTTCAAGGGTGCATGTTCCACCGTCTGCGGCAACCAGACCGCCGGGATTCTGTAAAGAGATCGCTAAGAACCTGAGAATCGGAGCAATCTGCGATGCCCGGCATAACCGGCCTCGACCACAGCCCATCCTCACAAGTGATACCTCACCGTGCAGCCGGAATTGCGTTACGAAATAGTGGGTGCAGGGAGAGCAATGGGCATATGCGTACGGCGTTCTGCACCATCCCACCCAGCGAGCAACTCTCACTGCACGTTCCCAGGCAGCCATCGCGCGCGGCACCAATCGTGCTCCACATCATCAAGTCTGTCTGTCTCTTAACTGCATTTCTGCATCTTATTAACTCTACAGTATAGAACACAATGTACGAACAGTTATGCTGCTACTTGGGCATGGTCAACCAGTCGATTATTCTCAAGAAATTTTCTTGCCCCCCTGATCCCACCCCACCAACCATAACTCAAGGCCCCATGATTTGGTCCCATCCGTCTGGTCAATTACTTTTACTTTCTCTAGGATTACCATCCCCAGCATCCTGAACCCCATCAATCCCTTATGTGGCTGAATCGTCCAGCCTGCCTGCCTTTTTACCAGTCAGAAGCCCACTCGACCTAGTGGTCACACCAGCAACTTACTCCAGAGATCTCCTAACTGCTTCTGTGCAACATTTGCGGTCTGGGTTATCTACCTACCTGTTCAAGGACGGACCGTTGCGTTCTCGTGAGGCGCTAACAAAAATGTGTGCCACTGCGATCCCGACGCGCTGGATCCAACCGTAAACCCAAAACCACGGTCAGCCTTTCGACTCTAGCCACGACAGGCTCTTTGTATTGGCTGTTGGCTTTCTTGCAGGGACGCAGCGGGCCGAAAGTGGAGGTGCTGTAGGCGAATGGCCAGTAACATGGGAAAGGCACCTCAAGGCACGCTTTCCCGCTGATAGGTATTTTGCAGGCGTCAGAACAGCTAAAGAGGCTCGTCAAAGTCCATTCCCGATGTGCTGATTCGACGCCGACTGGGTGGCTCAACCTGCGCCCTGGACACTTCGCTTTACTTTCTCGTATTGGAGCGACAAACGAGGCGAACGCTGCGAATACTTGTTTTACTCCATTTACCATTCTAACTTGAATAGTTCATATCTGATCTTGCCGCATCATCGCCCTTATTTGGTTTCTTATGACGGTCAATGCGGTGAGCCAAACCCAAAAGAGCTGCTCGGATAGGCGGATAGGAGATATGATAGAAAATTTAGCGCGGTAAATGCGGGGAGGAGAAAAAAGTCAGACAATCTCAATTGCTCTAGAACCCGCTAGACTGGCAGCATCAACATCGTCAGAAATACGCGCTTAAAGCCGAGGGTGCATCATGGAAAGAGCGATTGCATATAGACATGCTGGCCTTCTCGACAAAGATTTGGACTTCTGCATACAACTACACAACAGGAACAACGTATACGGGCCACGGTCCAAGCCGAACAATCGGTTAGTGGGCTTGGGAAGAGCGGATGTGATTTCGTGAAGTACTGCGTACGTAGTATAGGAGCTAGTTGGGTGTCTCGACAGATGATCCTCGGCACTGGTCGTAGGTTATCTTTCGATAGGTCTCATGTATTCTTGCGCGACCGATGACACCTCGTCCGCGGAGCCAGCGGTTCCAGCGCCTTGGAACTCGAAAAGCCCACCCCTGCGCGCTTCCCGCCTGCATGGGCCGAGTGAAACAGACCCCGTGCGTCTTCGTGATTCGTAGGATATGTTAGCCCAGATTCCCGAGTCACCGCCCGTCAAAACCCCCGTTGCTTGCTCATCCTTCTCCTTACTTCAATAGTCAGGACAATAAGAATGCCCCGGCAAATACCGCACTGCCAACTAAGTCGTAGTGTCCAAAGTCCAATATGTATTCTGTAATAGGGAATCAGTCCTGTCTCGCTCCCTGTTGCGGTTGCAGCAAGAACAACTAAAATGAAGGAATCGGGCACTCTTGGGGTTGCTGAGTTGAAGGTCAATCTCCCTCCTCGAGTAATCTTAACTCAAGGTTTCCGCTGACGCGCGGGTAGACAAGATGCAAGGAGCTGGGTCTTCTTGTGAGCGGAAAGAAAGCAGATCTGATTTCGGTGGGTCACTCCCGCTTTGACTTGTGGCTTGGGCTTCCCTACGCCGCCGACGCGTACGGAATCGCCGTGAAAAGGAAAAAAGGGATGATAAGGTTGGCTAAAACGTTATCTCTACTAATAATATAGAGAACTTTTCTTTTTTAGAGAACCACGGCAGAACTCGGGTCTAGGTCACCGTCGTCAAGCAGAGGAATTTCAACCAAGTATGGAGGAGAGGCAAAACCTTGTATTCAGGTCTCCAATCATCCTTTGGCACCGCCAACAAGAAAAGCTGCAAAGACAGGATATATCCCGCAGCACGAAAATCAAATAAATGACACGAGTCTTCGAGAATCACGCGCCGAAAGCGGCTTCACCACCTCCACCTCCACCACTACCAGTAGCAGCGGATGCGAAACGGTCTCCTCGGTCGTGCATGAGACACCCAAAATGTCCTTGCACAAAAGACGTCGAGTTGCAAGGAAGCCTGCAGAAGTGGAATCTCAACCACCAGAGCGGGTGTTATCCCGAAAAGCAATCAACCCTTGGTCTTTTGTGGTCCAATCAGGTGTCGCCGGTAGAATTGTGGATGAGGGCTTGAAGAAAGTTCAAAGACTTCCAAATGCTGTAGGCATAACAGTGGCAAGTTCAGAATCTAGAGCAGGGCTGGCCCTGATGTCACCCTGCACAGTCGCTGCGGGAAATACGACCATCTCCGCCGCGAAGAAATCAACAATAAGGAGTAAAGTCGCCAGCCCAACGAGGCTTAAGACAAATCTAGATACTAACCACGGTCACCCCATCGGACGAAGACATCTCGAACTTCAGAACTGAGAACTGACAAAATGAAGTCTGGAGAGAACCCCAACATCTCGGTGGCGACCTCTTCAGGCAAATTGGTTGGTGCGGCCTCACCGTGGGGGTGTCTAGGATCCCCGTGCGATTCGGATGTCCCTGTCACTGCATGGATCGCCAGTCCTCCCAGGATCAAGGATCGCCGGAAAGGTTTCCTAGAATCTTTGCGTTGGTGGCATTCCACACCGCACCACCACTACTACTACGTAGTATAGCGATCTCCTCGTTCCATGCGTGGATGTACCCAAAAAATTATTCAGCCGTCCATATTTTAGTTCGTTTGTATTCTATATCACGCAATTTCCGCTATGCAGCCACTCTAGCTTTTCATACTGCTGGAATTTCCGGGCCACAGAACCGATGTATACGTAAAGTCTAAAGCGCCAGATCTCCAGGTGAATGACCTCAGACCATGGCACCATCATCGTCGCACAGAAGTGTCAAATCTTGCTCAGGAGGTGAGGAGTTGGTGGGGCGAGCGCGTATGGAAATATATCCACATTTCGGGAATTTTTCCGAATGTTTACGGTCTCCACTTCAGTGGTATCTCCTCACATTTGTTAGGGAATCCAGATTGTCGGTCTCAATCTCAGTGGGATGTCGCGCTTCGCTTCTGGGTTCAGAGATTTTCTGCCTATACCAGCGGAATTGGGGGCGGGTATCAACGACTGCTACAGGACCTAGAAACGCAGACGATCACAAGATGCGAACCTCTTCTATCTTTCCAATCTGACGAAACTTGTAATGATAACGACAACTTACCTTCTGAGATGTGGAGGATTGATACCAGAGATGGTGGTGTTTTCTGTCATCGGCCGAACAGGAGAGGTTCTCGTCTGGCAGAACCGTCATTCTCACCAGAGACAGATTTCAAATCAGTTCTCTACTGACAGAGACATGAGTAGTGCCAACCTAAGTGCTGCTCAACACAGGCCAGTCATAGGATCCAAGAGCTGCCTATCCAACCGTCAAACTACTTTTGTTGTAGTTTTACCTTCGAAACAACGCGACAACATAGCCTATAAAGACATCACCTGGCGCGACCTACGCGACGACTGGCAAGCCTAAGACTCCTCTCTTCTCTATTCCAACCCAACAATAGTGGTATACACTCAACCCTGAAACCCCTCATCCAGGCGGCGGTGAAGTAATGTGCTGGGATTGTATCTTCTATATGTCTTATTTGTATCAATAACTACTGCGGTAATGACGGGTATATACCTACCATCTAACTAACCGAAAAACTAACAAAACCCCTCCATACATAGATAGCCATAAGGCGTTCATCCGAGATGATATCCAGTATCTAATTCATACTCACATGCTTAAAACACACACCCACTCATCCCTCCTATCCTCCTCACCTCCCTTTGACTGATTTCACGAATCAGAACCTGTCTTTTATGGTGAAAAGATCGTTCTTTCATTTTGTCCAGGATATGAAGGAAGTATGTAGCTGAGAGAATTTTCCGTATGCTTTGCAAGAGAAGAAACAGAACAGTATACCATTCACCGCACCTATCCTCTTTACCACCTTTTAATCATCTCCATCATCCATTCCATCTCATCTCACCCAGAAGAAAAGAGAGGAGAAGAGAAAATTAGTGATATAAGGACAGGATAGTCACGCTCTCACTTCCTACGAAGGCGGACTGGATCAGCAGCCTGAAGATGTTATCACTGGACTGGTTAGCTGGTTGATTTATATGGTAAGCTGGTGTGTTTAGTTATTAGGTACTCCGTAGGAAGAGGCGAAGAAAGCGTGGAAGTGAGGTAAATTATTATGTGATGTCTGCGCGATTCGTAAGATAGAAAATAGGTGCGAGAACGTGGAGGAAGTGGGATTTGAGTGGGACGGATAATGGGCACCTCACCCTCGCCCTCATCATCTTCAAAAACAGTTCGGATCGAAATTTCCCTCAATTATTCTCATCTCTCCATATCCAATAAATAAAAAAAACCAGCACTTTTTCTCTGCTATCGCTTTCCTAGTTCCACATGATCCATCCAGAATATCCAGATATTAAAGACAATAGTAACGAAGTCAAGACCAGAAAACAAGTCGAAATGGCGCGCAGCGAGGATGGTGATGGTGATGATGATGGCGTGAGAAAGCATTTCTTTCCTCATCATCATCGTCAAATCCTAAAGCATACGTGCATGCGTTATACAGATTAAAAAAGAAGGCGCGGGCGTCTTATACAACTAAAAGCCACCCATCCATCTGTCCATATCTTACGAAGAAGGAACGGTTGATGGGGGGCGGGGGGGCGGTGAAGGCAAATAGAATAAAGGATTACTTTTGTGGGCGAGGGCAAAAAACCAAAGCCAAAATACTTTTCGTGGAATGAAATGGAAAGGGACTTTTAAGTAAGTACGAGAGAGGTAAGAGGGATGTTAGAATATCAACGAACGAAGAAGTCATGAACGAACAATCGTGAACGAATGATCCAAACCCTCCCAAAGAAAAGCCAAAGGGAAACTAGTCAAGTTCAATCTAGATGCATGCATCGATAAACGCAAGAGTGGGACAAGAACGGAACATGTGCGTGCCGTGTCATGCCGGAGATGGGACAGGAGAAGGGTTGCTGAATTTGGATTCATTGATTGCTGAATTCCTGGGTCTTATTACTACATACTGATATGACGCTGCGAACTTATATCTAACTTCGACAATGTCTTCAACCCTATGTCGGCTCAGATTTCGACTATGCTTTTGGCTATGCTGCGACTATGCTGCAAGATCGCCAGGCGCACGCCGAGTGTGACGCTTGATCAGCTGTGGCGAGTGTGAAAATATACGATTGTCGTCCAGGTAGCGCAGCAATTCGAGCTCATTCCATGATTGCACCACGGACACGGGAACGCCGATGAAGCAGATTCCACGACAGTCTTCTGTTGCTTTCCGGAAGGCAATGACGAGGAGCCGCCAGATTCGTAACGTGTAATAGCGTTATTTTTTAATTCATTCGCCAGGTCTGTGATCCTGCTCTGCGGCATCTTCACCATGATCTTCTCGAAGATGTCTACAGGGAGATCATGCCAGCGCAAACAGCCACAGCAGATCAAGAAACACTTCCCTAAGGGCTGGCCTGGTTGGTCGGAAATGTGCTTGCCAGGCGCCCAAGTGCTGCGGCCGTTCGCGCGTATGAATGCAGAAGGGTGGTTGGACGTATGGCGGTGGTGCTGCGGAGGAGGGAGCTCTTGAGAGCCATTGGATGGAAAGGTAGGTGAGTTGTCGCCGAGGCTGCTAGGGCGAGTGCCTGGTGGTGTTGGGTTGCTAAGGCTGGTGGGAGAATTTGGTCCGAAGGACGACTTTAGTGATGCTCGTTCCAACGAAGAGACAGATGATGACTGCAGAGACACTACTTTGGTTGATGAGGAGAGCGAGGAAGTCTCGAGGGAAATTGCCGGAGAGGTGGCCTCTGTTGAGATTGACGATCGCACCTCGACAGATGACGCCTTCCCCTTGCCCAACTTTCCTAGCGGCGGCATCTTGCTCAGACGGTTACTTGTCTTTGCAACTTTCTCCTGCTTCTCCTGCTTCTCCTGCTTCTCCTTCTCCTTCTTCAACTTCTTCTCTAATTCCTTTCGTTCTTTCTCCGCCTTCTTCTTTTCCTTCTTCTCACTCCCCCCGCCATAGTCAGACCAGCTGGGAGACGTGCAAATTTCAGGCTCCGTCGCAAACTCATATTGCGGTCCGTCGTCTTTCTTCTTCTTTGGAACTGGGACCTGAATTGGGCCAATCTTCACAGGGAATGCTGGTTCGGTCTGTGAACGTGGCAGCGCAGCGCGCCCTGTTTGCAACCGAAGAGTCGGCGCATTGGAGCCCTCTACTAGATTCGCGATTGATGGCGGAGGAGTAAGAGGTGGGAGAATATATGGTGATGATTTTGTCAATCGTTGCTACGTATATCTGCGGAGTTAGCAATAACAAAATCGAATACTTCGATATCAATTGCGTAATGATGTGACTAAGTAGTTACTTACCAAGCTTTGGTTCTCAGGCTGGAGCGACCAACGCATTTTACTGCCGTTGTGAGACGATCCCTTGACTGATCCCATTGCTGCTATATCAGAGAATGTGAATTGCCCGTGCGGGCCAAATTGCTGTTGAATGTCGTGACTATTCAGAAACTATGAATGTGTTTGCTGTCAGCGGGATTATCAAACAAGTAAGGAAATAAAAGAACGGATGGCAATCAATGCATAGGGCGGGCGTCAGAACAGCGCGTGTTAAGTGCACGAAAGAAAAGAGGCAAGAAGAGTGTCGTGGAAAACCGAGACAGCTTTTTATCTAGTACCACGTTACGTGCGAAATTCGACTAGGTTTCCTAATTCACTACGACTTAAGCGTTGGATCGTCATCGGCGGCTATTTATATGCATCGTCAAACGCCATGGCGGCCAACTCTGCAACCCAAGAGAGTAGCAGGCACTCCGTACTGCTTCCGGGTCCTGTTACCGGGTGTGCCTCAGGCTGCCTAGGTGGGCCCAGACGGAGGGCCTAATTCCCTCCTCTCCGCCTGCTCGATGCCGAGGACTCTACTAAGGCAGCTTGTGTCCTGTGTAATTGTTGCTCCACTGGGGCTTCCCCGCGTGTTCTCTGGCCCTGTTCTCTGTTTGCCCCTGAACGCTGCGGCGAGACATTCTACAACGCATAACTTGTACAGTACGCAGATGAGCGGCACCCCTCCAGCGCCTCATCGAACCGTAGAGCGAGAACAGCACTCGTGGGTGAGCCTGTGTTCTGGACTGGGGATGGAATTACGCAGAGTTGGAGATATGGTCGTTGCAAGCAGGCATTCTATCCGAGTGGCGCGGTCATCGGCTTGGCGTTAGTTAGCGCAGATCGATCAACGGTCTAAAGTCGGAGAATTAAGTACGACATTGAGTACCGGATTGACTAACAACATGTTTTCTTTCGCAACTGGCTTTCAATCATCGTTGGAGTAGGAACTTGGCCCAATTGACCATCCTCATTTGACTGCTCTATGCGACCCTCAGCAATTCACTATACTATCTGGGTGACACCGCCCCCGAAGTACGCACTTCTAGCAGCACAATAGCTGCGTGGGTTTTCCAAGAGGTAGAGTACAGGCATGCAAGACATAAGATGCATCTGAAATTGTGTGTTGTCTTTTGGAGATGACAGCCAGCACTAACAAGGGAGTTAAAGCAGTTGAGGCTGCACGTTGCACGTTGCGGGATGGATGCATGCTAAGCACAGATCCATATTGGCTCTCGGCGCAGTTAAACAAGCTTTTCCCACTTGGCGATCATGTGTGGAAGACAGAGACCAGATTCGATTCATCCCATCCCCTATCCTATTTCTGTATGAGTCTGTAGAGGACTTGCCCTGGTGCTATGTACTCCACGGTCGCAGTTGTTCAACAGCAGAACCAGTGGAACATGCGTCCCCGTTTCCTCTATCCAGGCTTGGTGGTGCAACAGAATTTAGGCACAGCGCAAAGAGAAGTCGGAGGCGCCGGCTGGGTCAACATCTTCGTCTGAATTCACAAAAGCAACGGACCCAGGCAGTAGATTAGTCGTGCCACTCGAATATATCTGCACTTCACCCCCAAAAGTCTTCTGACATGGAAATTCAGGAGTGTCCAACTACCAACTATTCTTAGCCGACGACTGTTGACATGATACAAGGGCACTACATGGTTTCCTACTGGAACAACATCAGTTATCCAAATAATTATCGTACCCAAAGTTCCTTGGAAGTACCCCTGGGCCAACTACTGCTTAATGACCTACAGTTTATTTGCAGATGACAGCGGTAATGGATCAGCTCGTGCGGCAACTGAGTTCTGAATCTGGACTCTCCACAGTCCCTGCACGCCCGACGCTCGCCCGTTTGAATGCAGACACGACATGGTTACTTCAAATACTGTTGCCGATTGGAGAAGCTCAAGCTCCATGTCGGCGAGAAGGACAGAAGCATTTCGACATCCTCATCAACCCGTGGTTGCAGGGACCCTAAAACGACGCGTCTAGATTCCTGTCGCGTCAATGGCACGCAATCGAGAGCAAGATCAGGACAATTAGCGAAGTTGAGGATCTAATAAGAAAGTCGGAGGGGAACGAAAATGATATCGACCCATGACAGGCATAAACTAGAGGAGGGACCGTTCGACTGACCCCTCATTAGCTACGAATTTACCGATCACTGCCATCGCGAGATACTCCTTGAAATTGACAAAGATGTTCCTGCCTTTGCTTCTGAAGTATGCCGCCTCATCTGGAGTTGAGGCATCGTTACTGACCGTGGCTAATAGAAAGCGGCCGACCTGATCAGGTTCTGGTCTCGTTTCATAACCGTGCGAGAAATGCCTGAATTTTCGAATGGCAGGCAGTATTGGAGACTGAATTCACTGGATTCTCTTCCATCGTGGTTGGGTATTAGTAGGCTATAGTCTGACTCTGATTGCTATATTACCACTCCGCAATTATGATCGTCTTCAAATCATCAAAGAGTCTAGCAGCACCTACTAAAGCAGTTGAAGCAGCCGAAGCAGTTATTTACACCCCTCACGGCATCCACCCCTCCTCTCTCCACTGTCTTCCAACAGCCAACCCACCAATCCACACTCTCGCCTTCCTACACAGCCTCCACGACATCTCATTCGGTAACCATCTCAACTTCGGTGCTCACAACGACCTCAAGGCCCAGAGAGCTTTGGAGGAAGCTAGGTTTAGGGAATTGGGGAGTGGGAAGGGGTTTTGAGAAATTTGATTTTAGTAGTTAAGTAGTAGCTAAGAACTAGTTTAGAGTCAATTAGTTAGTAGATAAGAATTTGGTTTAGTCAAAGTAAACAGTAACAAAGTCTCTTCATTGACTCTTCAGTTGCAACGCAATTGTAGGAAGTCTCCCTAAGACAAATAGCTTCATAAAAAATCCCTCCCAATTAAATCTTTCCATAGAAGTATATAAAATTAAGAGTAAAAATAACTCAGGGGCCCTTTCCCAAATGCGGCTCCCCAAAACGCCCAAGCTTTTCCCAAACAAGCCTAGCTCCAATCCCCAGCTCCAAGAAATCGTGTCCTCAACGCAACACCTCCCTACCTGCTCCACATTCAACCACGAAGAAACACGAATTCCAACGCCAACTTCGACTCGACGAAAGAGCCTATCGAGCGGTAGAGAAACAAGAGAAAGATATAGAGATATAAGTCATAATGGTGAGTCAGTTTCCTTTGTAGGATGGGGAGAGGGATGAAGGCTGCAATGGCGCTGTTCGTCATCCATCACTCAATCACTCACCACACCTTCCCATCCCTCAAAATCTTCATGACTTCATGACTCATAGTGGGAAAATGGAATGACTAACCAACACCTTTCCAGTCCTCCCCTCGCCCCTCCTCCCCTATCAGCAGCTCCTCTCCTGCACCCGCAGGGGGCACCTCCACCGCGCGCCCATCTTCCCCGACACCCCCCGGCGGCCCAAAGACAGCCATCAGACGTAAAGCCGCAGCGGATAGAGCAGATAAAGTAGCGAATACGAGGCCGAGTAGTACGAGGGCCGCTGGGGCGGGCGGGAGTAGTAGTACGATGTTGAGTATGTGTGATTTTCTTGCGTTGGGGGGGGGATTTGGGGAATGGAAGAAAGGGAAGGAGATGGAGTTGCTTGTTTGCTGACATGGCTTGTTTAGGGCTTTACACCGACGAATCCCCCGGATTGAAAGTCGATCCCGTCGTCGTGCTGGTGCTGAGTCTTGGATTCATTTTCAGTGTTGTAGCGCTGCATAGTACGCCATCTTCTCCCTTATCTCCCACATTACAGATTCCAAATGTGCATATATATGATATCATCTCCCTTGCCTTCATTTTTGCTAATCACTAATTAATCTTTTTTTCAGTCATCGCCAAAATCACGAGAAAGTTTTCGGCCCCTTAAGTTTAGTTCGTCTCTGTCTGAAGGGGGTTGGGTGGTTGTGATTTCTGATTTGGGGATTACCAGATGTAAGGAGCTGGCTGTTGTGGCGGCAGCAGTGGGTGCGCGCTTGTTTTCTTGAGGTTGAATGCGGGATCGGATGGGAAGGGGAATGACGGAGAGCTTTTATCTGCTGTCTGTTATGGTTTTCCATTCTTTCACGAAATCCTGCCGTGCTACCCCATGAAAGGAAAGAAAGCAAAGGGCATTACAGATCAGTGTCGTCTCCATCGAATCCCGCCCGGACTGCGAGGAAAGGACTGGTTGGGCGAACGAGAGTTGCGATGACAACCGCCCCCTGCGACACTTTTAAACACCTTTTTAAAAAATCTACTTGCTGTATCTTATTTTTTCTGTGCATAAAATCAACCTTACCTTAGGCTCTATAAAAAATAAGATGGATTCTTCCCTCGAGTGACGTGATCGAGACTGTGACTAGGATTGCTTTGGGGACTGGATTGGATCGGGCGGGTGGAGGCAGGGATGGATGACGTCGTGACTGAGATTTTGGAGAAGAGGGAAGCAGTTTTAACGATTTTTGACATGTACGGAGTAGTTGAAAGATATATACTCGCTACCTTTCCGAACTTTTTCAAAGAGCAGGATATATTTCCTCACAAATCCCCTTTTTTTTATTGGGCGTCCATAGCTTTGCTTGCACTTGAATGCATACATTTCCAAAAAAATGATTGTATGGCCGATTGACTATGAAGGAGATCCGCAATTAGGGGGACATCTAAAGCCCAGAGTTAAGTACGGGCTTAGTATTTTGTGGTGTATGAGCATTTGATTGAGATTAATGGATACTTTTTATGCTTTGCACCCACTCCCCGGGAGACACCATGATTGAAGATGTTTCTCGTACTAAGGTGGGCATTCATCTAGTCCTCTCTAGCACTGAGAAGGTGCTTGATGAAAGGCCATCATCGTCTTGACCTCTTTGCTTTGATCCTCTCCTCCCAGAATAGCCCACTTGCTCCGGCGGGCGGTGGGTTACGATACTCTCACATACGCTGTTTTACCATGATCATTAGTCCTCTATCTTTTGTAAAGAGAGTGAGAAAAAAAAGAAGAGCTTACTGGCATCAATCTGCATAACCTGCGGTAAAGTCAACCTCAATTTGTTCCGATATGTAACCGTGTTCGCCTTCTGCATCGGATTGCCTTCAAAATACACCGTGTTCAGCTCCGCCTTATCCTTTAGTTCCCGCTCCACCTCCTCGAAACTCCCAAGCTGGTTGTTGGACGCCCAGAGTTCTTCGAGGCATTTGAGGTGCGAGATGTTGCTGAGGTGCGAGATTTGGTTGTTGGATATGTCGAGGACGCGGAGATTGGTCTGTGGGGAGGAGGGGGGAGTTAGCCTTTCGGGAAGGGGAGGACGGGGATGGGTGGGAGGTACGTTGTGGTCTAGGCCGGAGATTTCAGTAAGGGCGTTGTGGGAAACGTAGAGTTCTTGGAGGTTTAGTAGGGAGTCTAAGCCTTCGAGTTTGGTGAGACGGTTGGATTGGATGGATAGGATTCTCAGGTTTTGAAGATGGGAGATGCCCTACGAAATGCATTAGTTCTCTCATTAAATCTTGTTGCTGTCGCTGCCCCTGGGGCATGCCTTCAATTCCGTGATCTTATTCTTCCCGAGCCACAGTTCTTCCAACCCTATCAGAGTCTCCAGGTTCTCAATTACCTCCAGCGCCAAACAGATAATAGTCAGCATAACCACCCACACTCACACAGCAACCCCCGGAACAGACAGTATGCTCTCTCAAAACATACCCGTAATCTATTCGCCGCCAACTCCAAATTCCTCAAATTGACCAGCCCATCCAAATTCTCAATCCTACCAATCATATTCTGCACAAAATAGATATTCCGCAGCTCCTTCAGATGATTGACTCGTTTGATGTGCTTGATTTTATTGAACGACAGATCTAGACTCGTGAGTTTTGTGAGCTCCTCGAGACCTTTAATGTGTGCGACTAGGTTATCGTAGAGATCAAGGTCCTCGAGGGTCGGGCCGAGCATAGAGAGTCCGGTGACATCTTCGATGCTGTTTTGACGGAGACAGAGTCTCTATGGTTTTGGAGGATTTAGTCAGTATGCATTGCTAGATCTGTGGCGATAATTTTTCGGAGACTGACTTCGACTTTCGTAAACCTCTCGATACGCAGTGCGGGAATTGATGAGACACGACAATGGACGAGGTCGATCTCCTGAGTATCCGTTGGAACATTAGTCGTTTCTCGTCATATTGGAATGTCTTTGGGGGATGTCTCACATCTGTATCTAACGGATAATCATCCAGCAGATCTGTCAATCCCAGCAGACAGTCAGACGTCAGCATACAAGGACAGAGCAAGGCAGTTGTGCATCACACTAGATCCGGTCAGGTAGAAACACTCGCCTTCGTCCGCGGCAATCTGCTCCACCGGAACTGCATCTTCATCCGAGTCCTCTAGATCTGAGAGAGCTGCTCTGAGATCCGCTACGCGGAGTTTGCCGTCCCAGCCCTTTCGATCCGTTGGGCGATGGCTCTCTCCAGCGGCAGAGCTCGTGGGTGGCGTGGCGTCTGAGAATGTGGCATGGCCGCTCATGGTCATGGTGAGGTCTGATGGTAGCGGTGGATCGTCTGAGGACATTGCCATGAGTGGAGCCGAATATGCCGGCGTGGATATACTGTGTTGCTGGCGTTTCTAATGTGAAAGCTACGCGATGGGCGCATAATTCTACGACGTTGCACTGCTCGTGACGTTGTTTGCGGTCCGACAAGTCCAAACGGTGGAAGTCAAGGTTTCCTTGGCTCGTACTCGTGGCTGATGTCGGACTTCGTATGCACACACATACATACAGTACCCATAGCAGTGCAATACGTTCCGGTTTCACTGCAAAGCTCTAATTACTATTATGTATGTGACAAAGTCGAGTCCAGGACTGTACATCAATTTAGGACCCGTTTACTGTATTCTTCCTATTTACGTCCACGCCATCTGCGAGATTGCCCTTGCCTATCGGCACTAGAAGTTCGAGTACGAAGAGTGTAAACCCTTGAAACAGTCGGTGTTGAAGGGGAACATAGAATATGGCGAGTCTTTGCAGAGCGATTTTGACAAGCTTTTGCGGTTGGCAAGGAAGATACATGTGGCGGCCGCAACATCAATGGGATATTCCAAAGTTCTAACGCGTTCGACTCCAGAATGACAAACAAGGGGCCGGACAGAAGAAGTTTGAAATCGACTGTGAGAGACGCTCTTATCCTCAGTCAAGGGTATTTCAGTCTCTCCTGTCTAACTTTCTGTTTCCGCTTTAAACCGGTGACCCGAACACAAGGGAGGGACCCAATAAACTAGCCCCCCTGTGACCAGGCCCCCAGAGCCCTGACGTATTCCCCGATGAAATGGCTATGCAGGGCAGAACATAAAATAGTATGTTTAAATTGTGTGGCAAAGGAAAGTCGCAACTGTGGATGGTCTTGATGAAATGTGAACAAAAGAAATCTTCGCTCAGAAGCGCTAGGGGGGCTACAATGTGGCTGAAATGAATAAAGTGTTATCAACAGTAATGCCAGTAAGATAAGATGCACAGGATGCTCCTTTTTGTTGCCAATTCTTCAAACCTCGGAAGGACTTTTTCCGGATCCAGCCGATCTCTCGTAGCAAACAGCCATCGAATCCACCGTTTTGAAAGCGGGTTCAAACTCCCGCCCTCGAGAATCCGGATTAGATGAGTAGCAATGCAAATGGAAATGAGAATACAAAAGTACAATCTAGAACCGAATGGTAAATATGGTTGCTGCTCTGGTGCCCAGGGTGGAGAAACGGCTACAACGCAACATCTAAAACCAAACTGACGTCCCTTACTTGAGGACCGGCCAGATCTTCAAGAACAGGAATCAGATCAAGGAGCTCATTGTCGTGAGCATCAGAGAACCAGCTACTGATCGGGACAGCATGCTGTGGATGAAAGATGTAGGAAGTTGGCGAATTATCGATGATTATGGTTTCACGTAAGTCACGACCAACTTGTGAGAGGTCCTGTGTGGAGTTAGTTTTATTGTCTATAGGGATAAATTGGTCAGATCACTAGCCTTGACATAGTTCCCCTGGTGGTTGTAGCAACTCTCCCGGAAGAGTCGATGATGTACCACATGATGGATATCTAATTGGTCAAGAAGTGGGTCGCCATACTAAAATACAGGTTAGAAACTGAGATTGAGATACATCGGACTATTACAAACCTTGGATACAGATGCAGTGAAGACAACAACTTCATAGAGTTCTCCAACTCGCTTCATGAATTGATCAACGCCTGGCCGCTTGATGACATACACGTTATGATACTGCCCCTCAATTTCAACCGGAATCGTGAAATCTGCTTGATGCAATATCTGGCAAACACATCAATTTCTTATGCTATTTCGCTTTAGTGAGTGGGCTAACCTTGAAGCTACTATGTACTAGCGTTTCATCTAGATCCAAAACAAGGCATTTTTTGCCCTTGAAGTGGGGCTCTATAGGTGGAAGAAGGTATTGTTGCTTTTCAATTTCAAGAGGCGCAATGAAAGGTCCATCGCGGGAAGGGGGTTGCTGCTGTGGCCCTGTTTCTGGGATAGCTGATCCTCTTGATTCTTGATGTGTGGCAGGGGACTTGCTATCGATTGCTGGGGGAGGAGGCAGCTCGATTTCCGCCCCCCCCATAGCCGTGTCTTCCTTTTGAACCACACTAGTCGCTGACGGAGCATCCACCATCTCAATATCATCATCCCCGTTAGGCTGCGAGTTGTGGTGTTCGGGTATATGTATCGACTCCTCCTGCTGTGCAACAATAGGAGTGGGTGCCTGAATAATAACTTTGACCTCCGCCGGTTGGGAAGGACCCTGACTGCCATATCGCAACCCCGAATGACGGTCAGCAGCCGGTAACGCTGGTAATGGTTGTTCAGGCAACCGGTTCTCATTGGAAACGTTAGCCTTGCCAATAACCAGAGAAACATCGGGCTTGGTGCCTGGTTTCGGTTCCCCTGCCACTGATTCGTCTTGAACAGTCCCATGCGAAGACCTATTCTCTATACCAATTGCAGATTTGTCGGAATCTCCGTAAGCCGCTTTCTCATCTAATGGATCCTTCGAATCAGCAGCACTAGCCTCTGGACTGGCTTCTTTTTTATTCACAGGCGTACTCTGTCTGTCCTTTAATAATCGAAACCTGACTTTCTTGGGTGGTTCCAAGATGTCTTCGGCTTCTCCGGATGCGCCACAACAGTTCAGAAATCCAAGAAACCGAGATACTCCTGCTTTGCCCGACTTTGACGGCTTTTCGTTTTCGAATTGCCCGCCGTTCCCAGGATGTTCTATGTCCGCTGACTCGGGGTTTTGCGCATTTCCCGAACGGTGGCTGCTGGACACGCTTCCCTGACGCCGCTTTCCAATTATACTGCTCTTCGAGCCCTTTCCAATGCTCTCGGCTGGGTCGCTAGCTGTCGCTCCTGTCAATTGCGTTGAGGTTGGGGATGGCTGATTGTGATGAGATGATGAACGGGATGGCACGTTGAGTAGCGACCGTTTCTTTTTTTTAGAGGGCACGTCAGAGAGGTCGTCACCTTCTTTGGTTGCTAGGGCATCATCTGAAGAAGGCGTTGGCCGTCTGGCAGAAGATGTGCGCTCGGGAGGAGTCGGTGGACGATAAGAAGAATTGGTCGAGACAATGCCATCGTCCGTTTGTGATAATGAATGTTTTTCTGCAATCTCGTCAGCGACTTGCGAGTCATACTCGCTTGCTGTGTCGTGCGATATATTTTAGGGGAAAATGTGAAATCGCGAACCATAATTGTTACCGTTTTGTGGATGGCTACTTTCGTCAAGCTTTTCCGAGGTCACTGGGCGTGATCGAGGAAGATCCCCTCTAAGAGGTTGACCCTTCTCGTTGCTCATCGGGAGCAAGCTGGAGCCTCTACGAGGCCTTGCGTATGTTATCCGCCGCGTCGAATACTATCGATATCAAGTCTCTCCTTGCTTTGATCGTCAGGTCCGAGTTGTGAGTGGAATATCGGCACTTCCCCAAAGTGGCAATCAGCCGCCTTCGACAACCAATTCACTGGCCCCACGCGCTACGTTTGGTACCGCGTCTTTCGCTGTCACCTTCGAATGTGACAGTTAGAATGGTGAAGTCGCGGGCGCCTAAAGTTCTGCAAAACCTTTCGCCTGAGGATTCAATGTGGTTTTTTGTAGCTGATGGTTTTCCGTTTCTCAGTGAAGGACGCGGTCGCGACCGAAGTGAAGCGAAATGAGGCGACGGAAGAAAGAGAGCGAATGAGGCTGGATGGCCGTTACGGGAACTGCAGCTCTGCTTTCTGCTGGAGTAGATTGTACAGTGGCAGAATCTGGCGATTAGTAGGCCTGCTATGCACAACTACCCTCACAAACCGGAGAAGGCGCGACGGGTGGTTGGAGTAAGGATTCTCGCGTGTGCAGGGTCAGAGAGGGAGTCTTGCAGCCACAGCTCGGACACTAGTAAGCTTAGACAGGTTAGGTACAAGTATGTTAGGTTAGGTTTCTCTAGGATACTCTATTCCTACATCCAGGCCGAATTCGATCTGGTGACGGAAGATGTAGAGAACGCTAGCCGCTACAGCGAATCTTGACAATAGGCCGACAACAGCAAATGTAAAGTGAGGTTCTTCATCTCCAGCGGCTATAGATGAACTGATTTTGGACGGGGCACAACTACCCAGGTTGGCATCCAGTCCTCCCACGCTAACCGTCTTTGTCTCATTGGTTGCGTGATGGAGACATCGGCAGGACTGCCAACTGGTCTATCCCTTTCGGACGCTAGGATCAAAGGAGGCTCAGCTATACTCCGTGCAAAGGATTCTTTCGAGTACTGAATAGTTGCGTACTATTTTAGGATATCAGAGACCTCAAGAAACCTTTTCCGTGGCGTGTCATTGCCACGTCAATTGCAGAGCACTGGAAAACGTTTTGTGCTTCGGCAAAGCGTAGACGATGATTGGATCATGGATTAAATCCCATCACGTTTCCCCGTGGGATACCCTGCATATGAAGCCGTGTTGCTTGGGGCACAGCTCGGCGGTTATCAGCGATTCGGCGCAGTGATTGGCTATCCCCGTTACCACTCTTTACATGGAAGCTGAATCTTTAAAGACGACAAATACCTCCATCGGATTCCCTCCCGCTTAAATCTAGTCTGTCGACGACTTCGACGAGGGAGCATTGTGTTCAGGCTGTATAACACCGCCGTGTTATCGCGAGTATCAGTTCAAATAGCTTGCGCCAAGGTCGCACTGATCATCCCTCTGACCCGCATACACGATGTTGATCAGTAAAGAATGGAGGTTTCCGAAGTTCCTACTAGGACTCTTCCTTCTTGAGTTCGCTGGCACTGTTGCCGCGCTTGCGTTCTTTGGTATCGCAGCTCCAGATCTGTTCCGAACATTGCTATGGCAGGATGGCTTCCAAAACGGCTTCAATTCCAGCCCGTCGCAAATACTGTATGCGTACGCGAACTACAGGCCACTCCCAAAAACACCATTAGTCTGGAGTATATTGTATGTAGTCCTCTGCTATGCAAGCGACTATGATTCAAGGTTGTTTTATTGACATTGATCCGGTTTCTGATAGTTTGACGAATTATAATATTATCATATCCGTATTCTCCATGTTCGTCCTGCTCATCAAAGTTGTGATGAATGTTATGGCTATCTTCTATCCACTATTCTCTATCTTCACCCATACGGTCCTCTGCGCCCTCTGGGTGGTAAGCGCCTACGGCCAGGCAGGCCCCGATAAGTCCGATCCCCAACACCCAAGTTCTGTAGCCTGGTATATAAGCAAAAGCTGCAGCGTCACGTTCAGTAAATCCAATGTCCACTACTGCGAGTTGGCCAAAGGAACATTTGCAGTAACTTGCGTCATGCTGTGAGTAGCCCATACGCTATACATCTATAACATCCGTTGGCTTTTGTTGATGATTCGAACAGAGGCATCTATGTTCTGCATCTACCTCTCGCGATCTACTCTCTTGTTCCTACCGCTGAAGCCAAACGACGACGTGCGGGGAAATCGTCCGCAGAGTCTAATGACAAACACTCCCCTGACTCTGAAATCACTGTAGATCAGCGATGGGAACAGGAGAATCCGCCAAAGACCCCGACAACCCCAGGAATCGCACCCGTAACGCCCCGGACTCGTGCATTTCACGCGCTATCGGGATCTTTGCCTCTGTGTTCTTTTGGCAAATGACTTCTCTGTTCTTAGTTTAAGCTCACGTGACACCGACAGATTGTTTATGTTCATGCGTCTTTTCTATAGTGTGATTGTTTGTTTGCTTGGAGAGTGATAGCGTATTTAATGTTTCGTGAGGTTGGGAAATGCGGCTGGCTCTCTCTGGCCAGATGACTTATATATGCATGAACTCATTATCCTTCTTTGCGTATACTGTATTTCGTCTTTGACGTTCGATTTCTAAATATCCTCAACGATTTCCTGTAACTCATGTAAATGAGATTTCCGTCTAAAGGAAGCTGGAAACTGGAAAGGGCGTCGCTGCCTATCTCGCTTGCTGTATCATCGTATCTAGGCTTGAATAGTTGCCTTGGTTCCTATTGTCTCCACCGGTTCCTATTCAACTACATCACCGTGATTACCACTCACTATCCTACATTCACTAGACGCCGTACGCCTTTAAATTGCGCAAGTTCCCTTTCCTTCAATCCTAACTTCGTCCTAACATCTTTCTTACCGTTTTCCTGTTTTTTGACCGCTGCGCCGACTTTCATCAGACGTCGGCCTTTCGTCCTTGACGTTCTGGCTTTTAGCTCCCAGCCCCCTCAATTTCTCAACACACAGTTCGATTTCGCCTGCCCTCCTCAACAAAACACAATTTTACATGAGCCTTAGAGTAAAACTGTGGGTTCTGTTGAGTACCCAACCCACTTCACTTTACTGCAGTGTGCTTTTATTTATCAGCCTCTTTTCAACCTCCGTAGCCAGTTCTTACTGACAATCATACCTGGACAAAGCGAAACTTTGCGTTCAGCTGTCTTCATAAGCTCTGCATCCTTAACCTTGTCCTGTTATCACTCGGAGGAACTCGAGATCCACCGGATGAAATTTCACAGTTAAGATGCTTTCAATAGATCCAGCACAAGGCACATCCGAGACTACCACTAAGGCCGACAATACCACGCCCACAGCGAGCCAACTTCGCCGTTACAGGGCTTCGAAGAAGCAAAAGAAGAAACAGAAAGCGAAAAATTCAACTACTCCAGCTAACCCAAGTCAATGGGGGCCTCCAGAGTTGCAACAGCTCGCCCGAGACGTTGATCAGCCTGTCCAAGGCAATAATTATATCAAGGCCAGGCCAGATATCGAGAAACGCTCTGCAGGGCCAGGAGCGGATGGAGAGTCTGCTATGAATACTAAATCTTTTGCGAATAAGGGAAAGAGGTTTACACCAAAGAAGTTTACACCGTTAGCGCTGAACTGCATCCAGCCTCCACCTCTAGCAACCAACCATGGCTCGAATACCTACGTCCAACAAGTGAAGGGAGCTCCGGCCCGCGAGCGGCCCGCTGCTATCACCAAGCCTTCCGTCATAGTCAATCCTCCCGTCAGAACGTCAATGCTTTCGGAAAAGGACTTTTCAGAGGAGCATTTTCCATCATTGGGCCCAGTAGGTTCAGAGAAGCGAGGTAAACGTACTTCCCCGAAGCTATTAGGGTGGGCACCCACCCCAAACCCCGAACGCGACGAAGCAGAGAGGCTCGCATTGGAGAAAGCAGAAGCTATGCGCCTATCAGAAGAGTTAAGGCTTTCATGTCAGACAGACTCTTCAAACTGGTCAAACCCGACCAAGGGAGGCCACGCTTCCGCACTAACGAGTCAGCTTTATGGAGCCTGGGGTGAAAACCCTGTTACTTGGATGACCTCCGGGGTGTCGAACAATAGCCGTCCATGGATTTTCAAGGCGCCGTACGTCTTCGACGAGACCTGGAAATTCGGGAAACCGTATAAGAAGCAGAAGTCAAAGCTTTTTACACTCGCAACAGAGGTATTGGTCAACATCTTCATTCCAATGGATCGCCAGACTCGAGCCAAGTTTGCGCGAACGTCTAGAGCCTCAACCGCGCTGATTAGCATGTTGTCGACTGTATGGAACATGTCTGACGGGGATTTTTGCGACGCAGAAAAGGGTCCGATGGGCAATAGCCCAACGGAGATGACCATAATCACTGAATTCAGGGGTCCGTCTGCCAAGGATGTGATCCGTCACGAAGTGAAAGTCCTCAAGACCATGACACTTGCTTTATCATTCCGGACTGGAACTTTCAAAGTTCTCGAATTCCACAAGGCACCGCTACTGACCGAGAAATTACTCAAGATGATTATACCACGCCTTCCCAGGTTGGAGTATCTAGGTCCGTATAATGCCTTCCTTTTTCCTGTCAGCTGATCTCCGAAGTTGGTTGGCCACTCGCATTTGCTGACCAAAGTCATCATTTCATAGGCGTTTTCGAGTGTAATCTCATCAGCGTTGGTGACAGCATATCCTTGCTAGAAATGATTGACCCAAATGTTCAACTCGATTTCTTCCCTAGACGGGAAGTTTGTCTCGATAAGCAGATTCAGCGTTCAATCGGGCTTACTGCAATGCTCTTTACTATACTTCCGTTGGCCAAAGCAAGAAACTCTCGGCTCATGGAACGTGGATCTGCCTTTACAAATTGGGTGAGACTTTCACTACCTACCCTCCCGAGAAGACAATACAAGAATATCGAGAAGAATATTCAGGATACAGAACTCACTGAGCTGGTGAGTGGCTGGAAGGCAGGGTATGCGCGTCCAGTCAGAGTTGATCCCAAGTCAAACGATGCAAAATACGCCGAATGCAGGGATTGCGGCCTGGGATTAAGGGGATGCTTTTTCGCGAAAGCGCAGCTTAAGGATCTGGAGTATGCAATGTGTTGGGGCTGCAAGATGTATGACGCACTTGGAAACGAAAAGTGGTTGAAGTGTTTTGATGGTCACCGCCATAAGGAGGTGGGCAACTGGCTAGGGGATGCCTACACGTTGGAGGGCGCTGTGCAAGCCGCAATTCAAGAGGATATGGAAGGAGAGGAAGGGAAGACATTCGTCGACCTCCAGCTTGACGATTACCGAGGGAAGATATCGAGGAGCAAGTTCTGGAACCCCCAGTACTACAAGGAAGCAAGAGAAGCTTCTTGAGGGATGAGGGGGCGCCCCTCTGGCCAAATTCGGTGAGGGTTTAGAGGTGGTGTAAACGAATCTTAGTCCTTGAGGGCCACCTACCAATTGCTAGGGCGGCTTTGGGCCAGTGATAGCAGCTGCGATTCAAGAAGTCTTTCTACTATCTAGTGAAATGTTGATATATTGTTCCCTGTGGTTGCTGGCCCGATGAAATTTTGCACACAAGGGCTTCAAACTTATGCTTGGAGGTAATGGGAACTAAATTGGCTTCGCTGCACACCAGCAGTGGGCCCCGTTATGGACAGGAGGGGAGGTGGTTAATACAAAAATCAAATGCTTTGCTTTACTTGAGCTTCCGCGTGATAGAATCTTATGTGGAGTAAGGTTTTTGTTCGATAGCTACCAGTGAATCGGGTGCCCAATCATAGTGTCGCCTCTGCGCACGACATTCAAGACGTCTCACAACAACACCCGAAACAACGCCGGTGTAACTACAACTCTGCGATTCAGCACCGCCGTTGTTCAGATATTTCTGACCACATGCATTGAGAGTAGCAGCCACGAGGGGAGATAATCCGCACCATAGGACACCTTACTATCTGGATATCTGAGTTCCTGGAGACTATCTGCCCGTCTTAACCGTTGGTGCGCGGATCTGAGATTAACATGAGAAGTTAGCGCAGATGAAGTGCAGAGGATGCGGCTCCCCAGCAGAGCAGTAACCTTCAAGAGCTAGCTATCGCTCTATCGCTCTTCTCCATTCTGTTGGGAACACGACTACCCCACGTGGCCGCAGTGAAGGGCTGTTCTACTCGAGGAACCTGCTTGCTCGCAGTGTGTTGGTATAAATTTTTGAAAGAGAGGATATAATGGGGCTGCTGCCGCCTCTGGCATTGCCCACCCGGTAGCTTCAACTGGCAGAAGCAATGTCTTTCCCCGCCACGGCGACTTCTTTACTATGGGTCATGCTTTCTAGAGACCCCCACCTGCAAATCACCATTGTCGCCGCTTCACTCTCTTTGCTCGTGATTTTAATCTTCGCTATCGCCTTTTTGAAATGGGAGGATGACGGTGAATCTCCGTACAGAATATATTCATACTTGAGATTCTTCTATGCGTCATTTTTAAAGCCTCTTACCGGCAACGATTTTGGGGGCAGCCAGCAGGATGCCCTGGAGAATTTCTACAAAGCTCAAGCTGGCGGGTATGACACTACCAGGAAGAGGCTATTGAGGGGCCGCGAGGACATGCTGGGCCTCGTAGCGGCACAACTGAAGATTAGGGCGAGGAATGAGGATCCTAGATGCTCAAAGCGTATCTGGGTTGATGTGAGATAGAACCCCTCAGTAGCTTCAATGCTTTCCAGATACCATCGAGCAAGTTACTTACGGCCTTGACTAGATTGGAGGAGGCACTGGCTACAACATCGAAGCCATGTCAAGCTATCTGCCTGTAACTGAATTTTTCTCCTCCATCTATCTCGTCGACCTTTCTCCATCACTATGTGAAGTTGCACGAAGACGGTTTGCCCGACTGGGTTGGAAAAATGTGAAAGTCATCTGCCAGGATGCTCGCTCTTTCCGTCTCGAAGATCACGAAAAAAACACAGGTGAGAATGAGGTGATCTGCGCATCAAGTTCTCCAAATTATTTTGGAATTGGTGCTGCGACTATCGGGAGTGCCAGCCTCCTCACGTTGTCATATTCACTTTCGATGATTCCGGACTATTACTCTGTGATCGATGCAATGTCTTCGCTACTGTCGCCATTTGGCGTATTAGGGGTGACCGACTTTTACGTTCAGAGCAGTATCGACCTGGCTGGCAGAAACTACACCGGCGGGGTATTTAACAGGCACGTTAATTGGCTTGGCCGAGTATTCTGGAGGGCCTGGTTTGAGATTGACCGAGTGGGGCTGGAGCCAGGCAGAAGGGACTACCTAGAGTACCGCTTCGGCACGATCCTCAGCATCGATGGCCGAAACTATACAATGGGAGGGATCCCTTACTACATATGGATTGGGTGCCAACAGAAGCCAGTTTCGCCTCTAACAAGTTCCCCTGACTATCCGCATGAGATCATTGAACGTCTCGACGCTGCTGTAACCGAATCCCCATATCTCTCACCAGTGCACCATACAAATGCCCTCTCGCGGGTTATCAATAGTTCAACACCTCCAGAAATCCGCTCCAAAGCCTTCAACGCGGCCATTCTCAATTTGGCGGCTAACCTTCCACTTCCGTCATTCTTCTATCAAAACCACCATTGGAGGATACATTACGATGAACAGCTGAGAAAGCACACTCAATTCAATAACGAGTACATCTACGCATTTACCTGGGAGGACCCCCGAGTCGACCAGCGCATTCTGAAACTCGGCAGTGACGATGTCGTTCTTGCCATTACGAGTGCAGGAGATAATATTCTTGCCTATGCCCTAGAGGGACCAAGGCGCATTCACGCCGTGGACTTGAATCCTGCCCAGAATCACCTGTTGGAACTGAAAGTTGCGGCTTTCACAGCACTCAACTATGCGGATGTTTGGAAACTCTTTGGTGAAGGCAAGCACGCTGAGTTTCGTGACATCCTAGTGTCAAAGCTCAGTCCCCACATGTCCAGCAGAGCGTTCCAGTACTGGCTAGATACCGCTAGTGTTTTTACCTCTCAAAAATGCAATGGCTTGTACGAGACTGGTGGCTCTCGATTTGCAATCAAGCTGGCAAAGTGGTTGTTTAGAGGTTTTGGCCTTAGCAGCGAAATCCGGAAACTCTGCGAGGCAAAGACGATGAATGAACAGCGAGAAATCTGGCACAATAGAATCAGAAAGGTGTTACTAAGTCGAGTCCTGAGTTGGGTGATAGTCGGAAATGAGAAGTTCTTGTGGAAGGCCTTGGGAGTGCCCAAGGAGCAGAGAAACATGATACAGAAAGATTATTCTGAGCAAGATGGTCTGGCCGGGACAGGGTCCATCAAGGCGGATATCAGCGGCCAAGCGATATGGGAGTACTTAGTGAACACTTTAGATCCGACTGTTGAGAATACCCTATTGAGCGAGGACAATTACTTCTACCTGCTCTGCCTTCAGGGCAAGTATTCCAGACGGTAAGATAGCAGAAGCTCAAAAGATCGCAGACAAACACTAGGTTAAAAATGCTGAATATCAATTGTGTAGATGCCACCCAGCGTATCTCACCCCCAAGGCACACATCAAATTATCCCGGCCAGATGCTTTCGACGGTCTTCGAATCCACACGGATGAGATCAGCGAAGTCATGTCTCGCATCGCCCCTGGAACCCTTACTGTTGCTGTGGTAAGTACATACATAGCTACTCTGAAGGAACTCCCCTAGACTTTCCTTTTCTGCAGCTTTTATTCTCGGACTATGGCTGGTCTGGCTCACGCACCCATACAGATTATGGATTCAATGGACTGGTTCACTCCAGGCGGTGTAGAAGCCGGTCAGCAGATCGCTGCAACCAACCGCGCCCTCCAGCTCGGCGGCCGTGTGTTGCTGCGCTCAGCGGGGCTGAAACCATGGTATATCCAAGAGTTTGAGGCACGGGGTTTCGCAGCTCAGCGAGTCGGCGCACGACTGGCTGGTGTATGCATTGATCGGTAAGATATTCTTCCTTCTTTCTCGGAGATACGACAGTTTTCCTTAATTGATAACAAAATCTCTACTCTAGTGTAAATATGTACGCTTCCACCTGGCTCTGCGTGAAAATCGAGAGCCTCCAAGCGCCACTTTCACACATTACAACCCCAGCGGCACACGCAGTCACTCTGGACCCTCCAGCACTAGATGTCTCCCGCAAACCAAGCAACGCCTCTATCGTGGAACAACTTGAGCTCTGACTAGCTAAGCATTGCAATAACGCCGAAGAGGAAAAGGAACAAGACCCCCTGAACACCAATCACTATAATAGAAACAACCATGTTATCGATCATATTCCACTACTTTCTTCCTCTCAATATCTTCCTTTTCACAATAATCATTACGACGTTGAGGTGGATATAGACCAGAACCTGCTGTTGATGTCGTTGGGTAAGAAGATAGAAAGAGGCTGCGATGATCGGACGCCTACACAGGAAGATGTCAATCGTTTAGGGGCAAGGACTCCAAGGGTAAGGGATTGGAGGCGAAAGGGCAGGAAGAGGGGGAAGACTATTTGAATGAGCTTTTGCTTTGTTTTGTTTTCGAGTCTTTCTTCCTCTTCTTTCTGATCAAGTGATTCGGAGGACATTAAGGCAAGTGAAATCTAGGTCGTTGGCTTTTGTGCGATATAACGAGCATACTAGGATTCTTAGTTAAGCTTTTTGTTTGAAAGGTCTTGACTAGAAATAGACTTGGTGTGACCCATACCGTCGGCCGGTGGAGAGAATCGTAGTAGAACGAATTAAACATCCCTTCCTTACTCCCTTTAATTTCTTTGTTCATTTTTTTCAAGTTGGGGAGAAGTCGTCGGAGACATTTCTTTCTATTAGAGTCGAAGTTTAGCATATGAGGTCAGAATAGACTCACTATATCACAGCGCATCCACAAACTTCACAGGAACATTCTAAGAAGTATTATCTACTAGAAAGCGAAATATTCCACCGAGATTTTACACAATCAGCCCAATGATCCCTCTCCAAGTCTTGTAGTCGCAGAATATAATTCCAGATGAGACCCAGAGGGTAATACTAGCTCGCATTTCAACTCCACTTCAAGACCCAATTCTGACTCCAAGCACCGGCTGCTGTAACATTGTTGAGTGCCTTGACCTCCAACGCTTTGGACGAGCTGTTGTAAGTCCAGCTGCCGAAGAGGTCAGCACCGTTCAGTGAGACCTTGGCGACAGCGGACGGCACGCCAAGGACGGTGATGTTGGCGAGGGCATTAATGTCTTTGTATTGGCCGCTGAAGCTCGCAGAGAGCGTAGAGTTGCTGACTGAGAACTGTTAATCGTAGGGTTAGCACCATGATCCAAGAGGAACCGAGATAATTGAGATTGAAACACATACCTCGACCCATAACGTTGCATTCGGTGTCACACTCTCACCATCGTCGACATACAGATTTCCAGTCGCCTTTCCATCACTGCCAAGAGCCGCCAAGACCCCCCACGGATTCTGCCGCGCTTTTGCTGTTGTCAGAGCCGGTTCCTGTATCGGCAATACGCTACCCCCGCGGACGTACACTGGGATGTGTCCCAACGGCGCGTCTATCGTCAGATTCTGACCTACGGTGGCGTTTACCGCCGCCAGAGTATACCAATCGTACCAAAGGGTGCCTTTGCCGATGCCAGGGAAGACGCCATCAACGGTGGTCGCCCCTTGGTCGAGCACGGGTGTCACCATGATGGATGAACCGAGAAGGAATTGCCGGTCTGCACTCGCGAGGGAGGGTTCGTTAGGAAACTCCCAAGCAAGCGCCCTCATGACTGTCGATCCGGTAGTATGTGCCTGGTACATAAGGGTATAGATATAAGGAAGAAGCTGGAAGCGAATGTACATAGCATCTTTTGCGGCCTGGGCGACAGAAGCCCAGACGTAAGCCTCCTGTGAGATGGCGCTAATGACGTTATGATTCCGGTAGAACGTAAAGAACGCCGAGAGTTGCATCCAGCGACTGCAGAGCTCCTCATCAGTGTTACCATTAAAGCCACACGTATCAACACCGAACATAGGGATGCCGAAAAGGGAAAAAGAGAGTGCTTGTGGGATGGAGAAGAACATATGTGCCCATTTCGACGTGTTATCTCCGCCCCAGTGGCCTGCCCATTTGCCGCTGCCAACGAAAGTAGACCGCCCAACTATGAAAGGTCGTTTCCCAGGGAAGATATTTGAAAGGCCATGGTAAGTAGCATTGAGGATCTGGTGTCCAAAGAGATTGTGTACATCGTATTCTTGGGTCCCGTCTGCATGGGTTGCGTTTGGTGAAACTGCATGGACAGCCAAGTCATGACCCTGCTGAACATGATTGATGATATACGGCGGATAATTGATATTGCGCACTTCTGGAGTTACCTCTGGTCGATAGTAATTGACTGTTGTTGGCGGGGGAGCCGGTGTCGAGAATGCGGAAGCTTGGCTGGCAGATGCTGCTGATGCAGACGCAGCTTCTGTTGCATTTGTGATGCTGAAGCCTTCCGGATAATCATAGATGATATATCCTGGAGAACCTGACAGTTGAAAGGGAGGATGAACGGGATTCAAGGTGAGGTTTCCAGAACCGCAACTGCCAACACAGAATGATGAAACTTCGCTCATGTCGATCCAAACGCCGTCGAACGGAATTTCTTGGTGCCATGTGGTCATTGAATCAACCCACCACTGGACTGCATTTTCAGAGAGCCAATCTGGAAATACCGTGTAGCCGGGCCATACGTCGCCGATATAGAGGCTTCCATTGGGGTTAGTCATGAAAACATTTTTTGCTTCCCCATTCGTGAAAATATCGTACCTGGTCTATATTAGCAGTAAACGCCTGGGACGATGGAAGGGTTGCTCACGCATCAGTAGCATTCTCTGGGTTCGGAATGTAAATTGCAGAATCCACAATTGGTACGTAATGTCGTCCACTGTCATGTAGCCTCTGCAGAAACGCTTGGCCCACATCTGCAGGGAAGGCGACAGGATCTACAGTGAAATCGCGATACAGCTTCATGTAATCAATATCTGTCCTAAATTTCGCCCTCGTTAGCTTTGGCCTTCCAATTTCCTTACCGGACGTAGACCCACCAGATGGTTTCCAGAGGAATACCAAATTTCTCGTAGTTCAGCACGACATCCTCTACCACACTCCAGTTCTGGTAACCCCATCTGCATTGATGGAAGCCAAAGGTCCAGTACTGTTGCATCGCAGGCAGACCGGAGGCGGTCAACTGGAAGCTCCTTGTCACCTCCGCTTGGGATGGTCCCGCGTAGAAATAGAGGTCGATACTCCCACCAATAGTACGCCAGGTAATTCCTTCTGGACGGAGTAGGATCTCTTGGCCATGGGCATTGCGTAAATAAACGCCATGAGAGGCGGAAGTATAGTTCTTTGACTGGTCAGAACCATTGACGGGGCTGGGTGTCAAATTGCCACTTTGATCGACTTCGTAATACCTTGTATCCAAATAGAACGGGTGGGAGCCATATATGTTCCTAAGACACCGTTAGCTTGTATGAGGTAAGCTTCGGAGGGAGCTCACAAGTCGATGGGATCTCCGACGTCGGCGGCATATATGGTCCTTATTAAATTGTTTCCTAGTCTTAGGCCGTGAATGACCTCGCCCAGGCCATAGAGATTATAGTCTTCCGGCAGAGGACTTTTGAACTCAAGAAATTGATTTTCGAAAATCAATTTGCTGCCCTTGGTTGTGAACAACGTTTCGTTGGTCGAGATTCTGCTGACCGTAAAGTAAAACGAAGGCTCGTTTCCCCAGTCAAACCTGAAATCAGAGCTATTCGAGACGCTATGGTTATTTGGCGGAATATCCACGAGATGCGCTGGGAGAATATATTGCGAGGTATTTGAAGCATCGAGCACGGCTGGAATGATTTCCACATGCAAACGATCTTTAGCCTGATATTCAACGGTCAAGTTCAAACTCTGGATGTCCGTGCCATAGATATTGCAAGCTTCGCCAGCAAGCGTCAGCGTTGCTGTGAAGCCATTGACGTTCTGCCGGACATTCCTGGCCGTATATCCAGGACAAGATGCCTGCGGATCTGCAGCCTGGGGATCATTGATGCTCGCCAGCATATTCCGGCCATTGGCGGCAGATGCGGGGACCGTGAAGAGCGGTCTCCAGCTGGTCGTCTGGGTATCAACTGGCGACGAAGTGGGAGAGCCACCAATGCTTGATTGTGCAACCACTAAGCTCAATGCTGTAAAAAGAAACACAATTGCAGCAGGAAAAAGTGTGCGGCCCATCTTTGACGTTTTGGCTTGAGACCAGAGGTATCTGTACAGGCTGTAAACAAACCCAACGGTGAAAAGAACAAGAATCAAGAGATGAGGTGAGATGAACGGGAAAACAACTGAAAACGGGGACCGAGTCCCCATGATATATCCTTCCATCGTCCAGCCTGGCGTAACCACAACGTCAGGATACACCGTTCGCTTATCCATGAAACCCTTGAACAGCGTAATCAGATGAACGGCGTGCACCACTCATCGAGAAGGATAACCTAACAAAAACACTGCAAAAGCATGCAAGTAACCCAAGGATTTCAAATTGAATTGAATTGTCTCGAGTGATCCAACTTCCCTTCTCGATTATTGTAGTCTACTCTATTACTCCGCCATGCTACGGAGTATTCCATACTTCATAAGTCAAACCAAACCTATTTCTATATAATTAATTTGAAACTTTTAAGGAATATAGTGGTCCTGTTTACCTTTGCGGAAAGCATTGTACCACTCGGTGGATGGAGCACACCATTCATCGGTGTTCTCTTCCATCGACGAACGGAGGCCTCCAGTCATCGAGTACACCATCCATGAATGCAACATATGCCACCAAATTTTTTTCCGTAGTGACTTTACGTCATCATGCAAGCTTGCTCTTCCACCACCCAGGTACAACGGACCGGGGAGGACGAGACACGCGGCGGGACCTGTAGCTCTGGGCCCAGCCGAGTCTATGGTGCCTGAGGAAACGTTGAAGTTGACCTCACGATGCACAGAAACCTGGGGTTGCATGCATGATCAGCGCTGAGGAAAGACAGACGGCGGAGATCGCACCGTTTTGGTGATGGATCTGTACGTGTGTACTACTTACGGCTGACTTCTGCAGAAGCAAGGGTGAAGTCCATCCTTCCCCACTTTGCCTTGATTGGTTATGCATGCAGCCGTGTAGGTTGCATGTTGAGTCCGAGAATAACCTCCAGGCTGCAAGAGAAGCAGGAAGTATCACTCAGGAAAAAAATTCCCTCGACACAAACAGTGTAGAGGATGACAGTGATGTTGGATAAAATAGGTTCCGAGAGTAAATGCCTTCTGCTTAAGCGAGGTGTCAGGACTCAGATCGGCCCAAAGTGCGCCGCGACTACTTCTTACCTGGACACGTATCTACAGGGCGACTACAAGCTGGTCCGTCCGCTGAAGTGGCGATCCCTACCTTGAACTCGGAGGCCACGACTTTGGCCGTCGAGCCGTTGTACGGGAGTTGGCAGGGGTGCTATGCCTTGTTTTCTTGCGTCGACCATCACCACATGCTACACTGAACTCCATCATCATGGCTCTAGAGGAATTCAGCACCTCACATTGATCTGCCTCGCCACCTCTTCCTCTCGTTCTCTTCCGAAACCTAGAAAACAGGGCCACTCCACCTTCCTCATTAGAAGAAGTGTGCAGGGAGGAAGTGTAGCTACATGTATGTTCGCCATCAGAAAAGAAGGGAAGCTATTACAAAAAGAGAGCTGGGAAACTAGAGAACTCCAACACCAACCCCCCTTCGGTCGAGAGAATTCACTTTCGCTCAGCACAGCATCGCACAGGCACGCCCCGCTATGGAAAACAATGCGATAGAATAATTAAATCCCTTGATGATAAACAGGGTGGGAGAGGAGGAATGAGATGCACGAAGAAAACAATTGATATGGACCTTGAAAGTATGATGAGCCCAGCCAGCCCTCCCCACATCGATCTTAAGTAGAACGGTGACCACAACATGCCAAGATAATGATGGTTGGAAGGTCGCCATATACCAATGACTTAACTTTGTGCATGAGGGAACACGTGATGTAGAGTTCGAGTAGAGTAATAAAGGGTTTCCAAAGATATCCACTCTTTCTCAAGCAGGCACTACCGATCGTCACCAGCTCTAGCCTTCCCCCTCCGTCTAAAAAAGTCCATAACTTTCCGTGCAGCACCACTGCTGCCGCCATTGTGACCTGGCGCATATCCAGATTCTGGCTCATGTTCGTAGACTTCTGTGAATCGCCTCTTATTCTTCTGCAAGACTCCTGGTCCTCTGCTCCATCGTCTTTGGGCCCGGCGATCATCTTCATAGTTGTTGAACACTTGTGGGTTAGGGTCGTGATTTTGCAGTACTTGAAGGGACGACTCTGATTCTGTTGCGAGAGCTGAGTCTCCTACTGCATTGAGGAAGGTTGGATATTGTAGGGACCCACCGCTGAAGTTCTCCTGTTTAGTATTGTAGGAGTAACTTCCTTGTTGTGCTTGGCGAGAATTCTGTGCAGGAAGACCTGCTTTCCTTCCTTGCATGACTGGACTATCTCTCTTGAACTCATGCTGGCCGTCGAATCCGATTGGTATGCTATCTGACGTTCCCCTACTTGTAGACCGGCTTTGGCCTCTTCTGCGAGACGTAACTTGTGGCTCTAATCCACTCTTGTTCCCGGAGCTATGTGCAAAGTCTCTATGCTCGGTCATTGAATGTGCAGTTGTCGGTGGTGGAATAATTTCCTTGCTCGATGCTCCAAAGCTCTTAAGCGAGAAAGACACGGGTAGCAATGAAAACCTCCTCGGCTTGTCCGCCAAGCCACTGTTCTTTCGGCCGAAGCCGAACGAAGTCGACCGACGAGAATCAAACGACTGCCTGGGGCTGCCAGCTGGAGCTGCCCCACCAGCAATGCTCATCGGGTGTGACATTTGCGGTTGTTGCTGTGACTGGTCCTGGGGCGCTACGGTCTGAGATCTGCCGCCAAATATTGATCCCGATCTACCAAATATCTTCTCTCCAATACCACCAACAGTGTTTGAGCGCTTGTGGCCTCTAGCCCCCAGGTTCTGGCTCATACCCGCAGGCGTCTGGGAAAGCTTGGGCGGCAATTGCGTTGTGCTGGGTCTTCCCATGGATGACGTTTCTGTCTGAGGAATTGGGCTAGAAATGACATATGGCTTACTGGTTTTCGGTTGTGCAAGTCTACCTTGGGCATTAGTAGCCGCTACGGCAGGAGCCACAGGTTGCCCAGGGCGAGAATATGAACCACGCGAAGGCAGCCTCGTGGAGCCGGACCTGCTTGCGTTGGAAGTCATAGAGCCGCCAGTATTTGGCCTTGCAGTCGAAGTAGTAACGGCAGGCTGAGCAACCGCAAAGACGCCCGTAGAATCAGATACAGATCGGGGCACATCTCTTACAGGCCTTGCTTGCGGTGGTGGCATGGTTTGCTGATAGCCTGTTGATCGCTGTTGGGACCTTCCCTGAGGTGCTAAATTCTGTGGGATTTCCGGCTGAGATACCTCGGTCCTCCCTGGCTCTTGGGGGAGAGGTTTCGACATCGCCGTAGACTTAGCAGTCGCGACTTTAGCAGCTGTAGTAGGTTGAGAAGGGACAAAAGGAACTTCAATCGGACCCTGACTTCCGGCCCTTGCACGCGTCCTTGAAGCCGATACGGCGGCGGGTGTAGAAGTAGCATCGGCTGCACTATTTCCACCTGCAGCCCCTGAGGACTCACCTCGTGTCGTCTGCGAATGGGGCGCCACATACTCCACCTGTACCGTTCTCCTCTTCGCGTCCCTCTGAGTTTTAGGTGCTGCAACCTGGAGGTCTTGATCGACGTTGCCATGCTTTTGGCTTAAACCCCCTACTGCAGTTGAATGGTGATGCGATCTGGTCGATGGCTCTCTAACAGAAGCACTTCGTGCAAGTTGGGGAACGTCTGCGTGATCATCTATTATTTTCGTTAGAACTGACAATGCAGTCATGCTGTTCAATCGCATGGTATCTGATCCTATCTGTGGGGAGTTGGATATGTGAGAAGTAGTCATACCAGCAGTGACTGTAGTATTTGCAATATCTCCCGTAGTCGTCGTGCTGCTTGTAATAAACGACACGACATGAGAATATTCGCTCAGCCAGCTGTGCCTTGCAACCTCAAATAGATCTGCACGCTTCCTTGGATTGGGGACGAGGATTCTCCTGAGGAGATCGCGAGCATGTGGAGTCACATATTCGGGGAAAGTGAGTGGGGTCGAGACGATGTATTTGTACAATAGATTGATATTGTCACCTTCGGGGTTTGCTGGATCGTCGTCGAAGGGGAGATAGCCTGCAAGCATAGCGTACTGACAAGCGAAGTCAGCAACAAGGATTAGAGCTTCGAAGAGGAACTCACTAGAATCACTCCGCAGCTCCAAACATCAACCTTCATGCCTGTGTAAAGCGAGTCACTTACTACCAGCTCAGGTGCGGCATAGCAAGGGCTTCCACAGCTGGTTTGCATTAAGTCTCCTCTTCGATGGCCTTTCGAATTGATTCTCTCCAGGTCCATCTTCTTTACGAACTCTTTGTTCCCTAAGCTGTATTCAATGTCTTCACTGAGTTCGTCTGTAGGATCGAAAGTGTTTGCAAATCCGAAGTCTGTGATAATGATGTTGCGATTCCGATCAAGTAGTAGATTTTCGAGCTTAAGGTCGCGATGCACAATCCCTTTCTTGTGGAGATAACCCACACCAGAAATTAACTGCGCAAAGAGACGACGTGCAGGCTGGTCTTTCAAAAAGCGGTGGTTAAGGATATGATCAAAGAGTTCTCCTCCAGATGCATATTCCAGAATGATGCCAATGTGGTGATCAGTCTCTACCATCTCATGGAGGCGAACAATATTCGGATGTGATAGTTCTCTAAGGATCGAAATCTCACGATAGATCTTTGGAAGACGGCTAGGATTGGAGCCGAGGCTCTCTCGTCGAATGAGCTTAATTGCCACCTACATGAACAGGTCAGTCAATTCAATAAGAGGAATCATCAAGATAACAAACCTGCACACCACCATCTTTTTTCCAGCCCATCTTCACCTTTCCAAATTCACCTTCACCTAGAGTCTGGCCAAGTATGTAATCACCGAATTTGGTTTCTTTCCGCCGAGAGTTGCTGCTAGAATACTCCTGTCTACTCCGACCACCACCTCGCCCGCCATCTGCCACACCTTCACTCCCGACCAGCCCCAGGCTGGTGACTGGGACGATGCCTTGCGGGACGGCTTCAGCCATACGCTCGCGTTCTCGTTCAATGTCAACTTCGGGATCCGTTACGATCACACGGTTCAAGACTGCGCTCGCCTCCCTAGAAGGACCAGGTTTGTTGTCTCCTATGCTAGCAGTGGATTGACTCTGGATTGCCGTCGCCGGTTGCCTTGCCCTTGATTCCCTCGTACTTGATGATCTCTGTGGTCCTTCACCTCGTGGCGACTGCTGGCCCCTCCGCCTTGCACGTGCTGTTGCGGCGTTGGAGGCAGCAGGTGATGACATATCATCCTTGGCTCTCTCGCGATCACTATTACTAGCATATCCATCACTAGCCCGCCGCTCCCTTGCTTCCCTTATACCACTGGCGCCGGTTGCTCGTGATGAAGAAGGTCTCTCGTCTGCCGTTCTGCTTGGATTCCGTGACGCGGTTCCTGTTTCGGCAGAAGGCAGGGGAGGCGTTGCCATGGTTGGCTGCACCCTCTGCTGTGAAGAAGTTCGGGGAGGCGGCGGTATTGGAGGTCCGCCACGCAGTTCTAGCTGTGCCGTATAAATAGTGTTGGAAGAATGATTCGCTGTAGCTGTAGGAGTTGCAGGAGATGCATTTGTGGTAGGTGGGAAGTTTTTCGCGCGAGGAGTGGACGCATCAGACCCTGCTGCGTTAGATCCACTGGGTGAATGGAATTGAGGTTGTTGCTGGGGGCTGTTCACTGTCGGAGAAGAATTATTATTGCCACTAGGTCGTCGAGAAGGTCTTCGCGAAGAATTTGCGGAGGTTGACGCGTGCGCCATCTGCTGGAGGTGGTATTGTTGAGTGGCTTGCTGTTGCTGCTGGTATTGACGATTTGACATTGGTGATGATCCTAGCGAGGTAGACTGTGGTTGATGTGTGGCTGACTGCATGGTCGAAGACATGTCCGTGTCTTCACCAGCAGAAAATGCCGAGTTTGAAGACGTTCCACTTGGGTATGTAGACTCTCTCTCGTTGCCAGTTGTAGTCCCACCAGAACGATACTGTTGTTCAACAGATGCAGTTCGCCGATTTTGCCGATGTCGGGGCGGACTCGGAGTTGGTTTATCTGAATCAATGACTGGCATTAAATGCGTCTCTTGTGTCTCTAGCCCCTCGTCCGTTATGTCAAAGGCACCACCAACCTTTGACAATAGGCCAGCTCAAAGAGGTGCGGATTGCTGTGGAGGCCTGGGACCTTCCAGACGAGCTGGCGATAGAGGCAGTGGACCGGCTGCCAATGGGTATGACGGTTGTAGGAGCGGGTGGGAAGGATGGTGAAGAAGAAGGGGAAGGCGGAATGTGAGAGAAGTGAGGGAGAGGCCTTGAAGCTGTCGTGGCAGACACTTGGGCAGACTCCCCGTGTTTCGGTTCTCAAGACCGCGGACTAGTCGAGCTAAGGGAAGGCCTGGAAAGTGGACCCGATGCGTTGATGGCCCTGATGATGGCCTTGATGATGGCCTTGTTGATGGCCTTGTTGATGGCCTTGTTGATGGCCTTGTTGATGGCCTTGTTGATGGCCTTGTTGATGAATTTTTCCGAGTGCCGCGTGCATAGGAGACATGCGAAACGAACAGCAATTGCGGCTGTAATCACAAGCCGAATCAACAACTAACGATGTCAAGTGTGCGACGTGTCGCCCGGCTCAATCGTCAAACATTCAACGACAACGGGCACCACTGATCATCGCATTTAGTCTCAAACGCAATCGCAGCGCTATTTGGAGATGCAGGTTTTGGTGGTTGACAAGGACAATGGAGTGAGGTCGGATCCGTACAAGTAATTTCCTTTTCCGCTTATGACGGGGCAGCGCAGAGAAGGGAAAGTGCGCGTTTGAGAAATAGGGGCAACAGACGCGACCAAACCAACAACCCACAAATCCTACCTGAACAATCAGAAGAACCTTTTTCAACAAAACCCTACGCGGCCGCATGTCGGCAGCCATTTTACACCATCTACAACTATTCCAGAGCAACCTCATCGTACTGCTACTGCTTCTACCAAAGTGGAGTGTCGATTCTCTGAGCGCTAGTTATTCACATGCACGCACGCGGGTGACAAGAAAACCCGGACACCAAACGAATGGCGAGCAACAACATCGTCAATTAAATTATCTAGTAGCCTGTCAATTTACCATCACTGTCTATTGCAGCTTGAAGTCTAGCTGGCATTGGCTTTATTTTGTCATTAATAAATTTCTGGGAGACATTTGCCCATCCTTCTCTAGAAATTCTCCCTCCAGCGTGCACGTGCCCGCTGCATGCACACCCCAACAAGATTAATTCTCTCATATATATTAATTAATTACTCAACAACCACACGATCAAATCGGCTCAATATCTGTTATTGCATTCTCTAAGCCCATATGCTTATCTCTACGAAAGATCATAGCCATCAAAATGATGTGGCGCCTTTCTTTTTCTCCGAGGCCTAGGGGGCTCAATTTCAAGAAGCTCATCTTCTTCAGATTCCACCACAATAACCACCTTCTTCTTTAACATAGATGTCTTGGGAGGAGGCTTTGTCCTTTTCTTTTGCTGTTGCGAGTCTTTTTTAAGTTGTGTATCCACTAATCTCTGTTGTGCGGCCTCTTCTTTTACCTACTTTTTTCGCTTTGCTTCTACTTCTCTCGCCTGCCGCTGTTGTACTACCATCCATGCTTATTCATCCTTGCTAATCTACTTCTACAGCTTCTCTTCTACCTTTTAAAAGGCCTCCTGTGCTTTCGCTTGCTTCTGGTCTTTTAAAATCTGTTTAGCACTCTGGATTTTGGCAGGTGACCAGAAAGTAGCCTCCCCCTCATTAAGGGAGCGAATATTATGAATTAAAGGCTTCCCACGCCTTCTTCTGCAAAATTTCAAATCATTGCATTCGTAGGAGGAATTCTGTTGTTAGTAAACTCATTAATATGATTAACAAGCCTCTGTTCTTGTACGTTCGTGAGTAACGAGTCGGTGTCTGCTAGCAGTTTTCAATGGGCGATAAATCCGGAGACTAAGCACAATTAAAGAAGTATTCAAGATTGTTTTTTCCCTTCCATGTACGTACAATGTTGCTTCTGCTTGGCCTATGTCTGCTGTCGCCATCCTCTTCCAGAACGAAATCTTGCCCTTCATCTAGCCACTACTTGACTATAGGCTTCAATATGCTGTCGATATATACTTGTTGTGACATTATATCATTGCCATTGCCTAGTACTTCCACGAGCTCCGTCCCTCGGCACAAGCGCGTGCTAAGCCTAAAAAGGCAATGCTCCCACAGAGGGCCTGAGCGCTGGATGCAGCATTTGTTAGTACCATTGAGAAGTTTTGGTATAAACACTGCGTAGTTCATTGATTTCAACCGAGTTGCTTTAATAGCACCATATAGTTTGTGATAACTCCATCAAAACTACATATTTTTTAGAAATTGAATATATGAAAAAATCGCTTAAAGCTCCTTTATATAGGGTATTAGCTGGTATGGCTACTCCATTTCGCTAGAATTCTAGTATAAGTTAAATATCAGACGGCAAGCCCGCATCAGGAAACGGAGGGCCCTCCATTAGGCAAGGCGCGTGCACGGGCCCGCCGTTGCTTTGGCGGGGTATAAAGACTGCGCGCCTGCCCACACCTCGCCGTTTCTTTCTTCCTTCCTCCCTTACTTCACCAACAACCCGATACCTGCACCTTGCGACGCTTGGTCCTCTTGTCCGGCGCGTGCGCATATCCGCCCGTCTGCCTACTGGATCCACTCCCCCCTTCTCCGGCCACGCCGCAGCTGAGAAGACGGCAAGGCATTCAGCAACTAGAATCCACCCTCCCACGTTGATGCTTCTGAGGGGCTTCGATGCTGGATCATCTCTTTGCCTCGCAGCAGAGTCCCAACTCTTGCGTGACCTGCTCGTCGACGCACCTTGACCAACCCTCCAAAGGGCATAGCGTTCCGGAGTCTTGAGATGCCGCGGACTTGGCCTGTACGCATTGCAGCACACAGCCCAGTCGCAAAGTGCCTCCTGATGACGCGGTCTGGCTTCTGCCTAGCTGCGCCGTGCCGCATCCGCAGCTTCCTGGTGAGCTCCCCTCGTGCCGTGTGCATCCCGTATTTGTCAATTGGGCATTGATCTGAGCTGATTTGAGACAGCAGGAACATGCGAAGCTCCGTTAGAGTATTGCTCGGCTTGTACGCGTTGCGGCACACAATCCAGTTGCAAAGGTGACTCACAATGACGCGGCCTGGCTTCTGCCTAGCTGCGCCCTGCCGCGTCGAGCCGCAGGTAGATGGCGTATCCGCTCCCTCCGTGCCGTGCGCATCCCGTATTTGTCGATTGGACGATAGCAGGATCATACGAAGCTCCGTTAAAGATTCCTCGGCTTGTACGCATTGCAGCACACAATCCAGTCGCAAAAGTGCCTCACAATGCAGCCTGGCTTCTGCCTAGCTGCGCCGCAAGCAGATGATGTGTCGGCAGCTTCCTGGTGAGCTCCCCTTATGCCATAGCGTATATCGTATGCGTTAATTGGCCTTGGCCTGGGCTTATTTGAGACAGCAGGATCATGCAAAGCCCCCCCCTGAGCATTCCTTAGATCTGCGGATGATCTACTGATTGGACTGCATCAGCTGCCCACTTGAAAGCCGAGATGCCGACGACGGGAAGACTTGGGATATGCAAGTCTGCCTAAAGCTATTGGGCAGATAGGGTGGGATTCGAGGTCATACGACCCCCTCTCTTGCTGCGATCGTCACTCCCTCCCTGATCAGCCTTTCACAGCCTCACCGACGATCGAGAAATGATACTGTGATCGGTCGATCGTATTGACAGCAATGTGGAATTGTGGCTGCGGGCGGGCATCTTCCGCATGAAAGTGCAGGATCAACAGTTTCAGAGCCTCGCAGCTGCGTGGATCTCTCTGCGCGTGACGGGAAGCATTCTAAGGCATTTTTGACGGGGAGAGGGAATCAGGCGGATAATGGCATGCAGGAATGTACAGCTGATCGCAGATCCTAATTCTAGCGCACTTCGCGCAATGCTACAATCCTAAATGAATCCTCTGATCTCCCTATCTCTTCCACCTTTTGCAATGTGAAAGACTTTTCTTTAATCCCTTCTCGAAATGGCCACTTTCGACCCCATCCCTTATACATATGTTCCAACGGCTCTGCGCTTCAAGAGCACAAAGGCTCTCTATAACCGTACCCCAAAGCAGGTCAGCGCCCTCGACAAGATCCAACGCAGCAAAGCGAGCAGTCGGCACGCCCTGACCACCAGCAGCGATGGCGGCAGCTAATGAGAGAAATGACGGGCCTGGCATTCGAAATATGCTCTGAGATTGAGATGTTGGCCATAGCGAGTGTGACTGATTTGTGGGAATCTGAGCAGAGACCAGTACCGTCTACGGCGGCAACGACGACGGCGACGACGATGACAATCTCCCCACAATCGAAGACCTGCTGTATACCACGTTAAAAAAGGAGGGCTTTGCGGTGGAGGACTCAAGCATAGACCACGGAGTCCAAGGAGTTGAGGAGGGAGCTGGCTCTATCGACCGTAGCAGGTCAGCATCAGGCGATAGTTTAGGTAGCAGTCGAGGTGACCGCGCCTTCTACCCTCTATTGTGGAATCGACTCTAAATTTTTTTGTAACGATTAGATAACCCAATTGTCCTACTAGGAGATGATGAGTCGAATGCCTCCGATTCTGAAGTATTCGATAGTAATCTTCACGCCGAAAGTGCAGGGCCAGATGCGGGTTCTTCCAGTAGCCCAGAGACTACTGTCAACTCAAGACCTCTGGCTCCTCCTTCTAGTCTCGATGGATGGTACGATATCGATGACTTCCCTAAGACGGTTCAGCGCTTGCGGCTTGCCGAAAGAGCTTTAACATCAAATTCCATGTGCCCTTATAACCCCTCTTCGCGCCTCTCGAGCGAGCTATTGCACGGCCGCATCGATACAGGCGATCTCGATACGCATCGCGCCAGATCCGAGACCGCGACATCCCATTCTGCTCGCCCTCGAAGTCCGTCTCCACGCCGCTCTAGAGAGTCAACAGGGAACCGGCTTAGTCAAGAGAATCACCTTCATGCCGGTCAAAGCACAGCAGACGAACGCGAATACAAGGACCAGCTAGTTCGCCCTGCACTCAATACAGATACCTTTGATAAGGGGGAGAGGCAGCAACAGGAGGCAGAGGCAGAGGGGGAGGTGGACAGGGACGATGATGAGGACGACGGTCAGCCGCAGCAAAGGGTGAATAGTGTAGCGGCGTTGACGACTGAAAGGGTTTGTGATACCCATTTATCTAGCAAAGGGGATGAAAACGCAAGGCCGGCCAAGCGACAGCGGCCGATTCCTTACAGCGATTCATCTCCAGAACCAAGTCATGATGAGGCGGAAAGCTATAGCGATAGTTACAGCGACGACGAGCTTAACAATACCAAAGCCAAGGATGATGGGAGGCCACGTCCTGCTAAGCGGAAGCGACCGTCTTCGTCTTACGATGGCCCAACACAATGGAAGCGCAAGAACTATCTTCAGTATAGGTCTTCCCGCCAGCGTAAACTACGCTCCAAGTCCCATCAGCACTATCCCAAGTCACATTCCCTCCTTGATCAGGGTTTAAGAGTCGCTGCAGGCTCTAGTGCGGA